>VMDR010001324.1:40965-133508 GCA_007922815.1 Macrotus californicus | reverse complement strand
ATGTAAAGAGCTTTAACAATTTAATAAATAAGAAATGGCCCAATCAATATAATAGGTAAATGATGCAAGAAGGCAAGTCACAAACTAGAAAATACAAATGCCCGTTGAACACGAGAACAGAGAGCGACTCTCACTCAGTAATCAGTGAAACATGAAGCCATCTACTGCATCCCACCATTAGTCCATATGGTTTGCAAAACCTGAAAATGGATAATAATATCAAGTTATAGTGAGGGTGTGGAGAAGTAGTGACTCTAGTACATTGTGGATGTGAGTATAATTGATAACATTTATTTTCAAAATAATTTAAGTTTCACTGAAATTTAAAATGTGCCAGTTCTTCGGTGTAGCTATCCCATTCTAGGAGCGAATCTTTATGAAATATGCACAAGGGCAAAACATAGGAAACTTAAATGCGCGTCAGAGGGGAAGTGGCTAAGTCAATGGCGGCAGGTACGTACTGTGGGATACTAGACAGCCACCAAAAAGGATGATGTAGGGATGTAAACATTGACATGAAAAGTTATCTCGGTCATGTTCTAAACGGAAAAAGCAAGATGTGGTTATGGTCAGGGAGACAGACATGGACTGTGTCCTTTCTGGAAGACGGTACACTAGAGCTTAATTTTGGGAGAGTATGTGAGATTAGGGAGAGAAAGATTCTTTACTTTTTTATTTTGGCCCTTTACCTTCATTTTTATTGCTTCATGACTTGATTTTTTTTTAAAAAAATGGCTAGATACATCTATAGCTTTTGTAATTTTGTGAATGCTGAAATGGATATTTAATAGGATGACTGTAACAGCTGCCATCTGTAAAGCACCTAGCTTCAAGGCACCATGAAAACTGTCTTAGGCACATCATCCTATACACCCCACGAGCAGCCTACTAAAGGTGTGCGTTGTGTCATTTCACGATCCAAGAAACTGAGTTTCAGAGAGGTGAAGCATTTGGTCTCTGGAAATAGAAAGAGTAAGCTGTAAAGCCAGATAAGAACAAGATCTGTCTACTAGCCAAGCCAACACCCTTCACTGCAACAGAGGACAAGAGTATTCAGTAAGGAGGGTGCCCTGGCAGCAAGGACTGGGACAGGTGGGCTGGAGTACATGAACCAGTCAAGAGTGGGAAGAGCCAGGAAAAGATACAGGTACATACCTTAGAAAGCACCAAAAGGCCCAAAGTGGAAGAGGGTACGTGTGAGCAGTAATGTGAGTCCTGCCTGGTAAGAGGCATTGCATTGTGCTTGTAGTGGCCCTGTGTGGTGGAGAGGTATGAAGTCAGGTCATCTTAAAGGCACAGGGTCAAGGCTCAGAAAATTGCCCTATGAAGGAAGGAGTTAATTTGTTCTCGAAAATCATGCAGGATGTAGAGAGAGGTAAAAATGGTCAGAACCTTCTGGGAGGCAGACTTCAGCTCAACAAAAGGAATATACGTTTGAGCTCCAGAGAATTTGGAAGAAAAATGAAAAGTCTGGATTGACTGCCTAAGGAAGGCAATCCCTGTTCCCTGTTACTGGAGAAGCCCTGTCTTGGTCAGGAATGCTACATGAAAAACTGAAGTTTGACCTTGCAAGTGACCCCCAGTATTCAAAGTCTATGTTTTCTCCTGCCCAGCACTTCCTCCTTTCTACCCACCCCCTTTTTTTATTTGGGGAACTACTTTTCCTCCATTGGATGCAGTCCTGATAAATCCATCAAGATGTTCCTACCTCTCCTAAATCCCATGAAGCCAATCCTTCATTCTCCCTGGAATTTGAATCTGAAGCAGAGTCACATAAGAACTGAATAAAATGGTTAGTAGGGTTTTTTTTTTCACCCCAAAGATAGTGATTTGAAAAGTCTGTCTAGTCATCTGGCCTCTTCCCTGGAGTTTCTCAAGAGCCTCCCCCAATTGTAGGTCTGAGCAGGTAGCTAATTCTGTTTGACCTAGGTTGACTGTAGTTAGTTTCTGTAGCATCTTCACAAAGAACCTTAGGTGATAAAAAAGGATTTGTAAGTTACTGGTACCCAGAACTGGTCATTCATTTTTTTTTTTTGCTCATTCATTCATGCAAAGCCTTAATATGTTGGGCTCTGTTCTTGGCACTGGGGTTACAAGCCCAAAGATCCTAGGCTTATGAGAAAAACAAGCCCAAGAAGCTGAAGGAGCCAACCAATGAGGCCCATAACCCATCCTTCGAGGTGAGGGAATGTTTCCTAGAGGAGTTAACACTTGAATTGAGTCAAAGAGTAAACCTATTCCATCCATCTTTTCTGTGTCCTGCTACTGCTTCCACATCAGCAGACACATTTCCATCAGCTACTCAGTGCCATTGAACTTGTGTCCCTAGAAGCACTGGTAGGAATAAAGGAGTTAAATAGATTTTCATAGGAAAGTTTGGGAAGCTACACATTTAGAAAGTTACTTTGGGAGAATGGTATGTGTTTCCAAAAAAGTAACCAAAAAACGAACCCCTGGAGTCCAGCCCAGTTCTGATTTAGCGAGGCAGGAGTCACTCTATAATTGCGTACTTTTTTATGACAAAGATAATTGAATCATAAAAATACAAAGCACACTGGTCAAAATTACAAATAGGAGCCAAATGTGGTCACATGGAGTAGGTCTGTTTCAATGAAGTGGAAAGGGGAGTCCTCTCTCCTTGACTTCCAGATTGTCTGTCTTGCACACTTAACACCTGTATATCTGTGTCTCATTAATTATGACTTTTTAGCTTCTGAAATCCCACAACACAGTAGGGGGTGTATGCGCATACTTGCGTTTATAAACAGTCATTATAGGAAAGCAGGGCTCTGGGCAGACCTTCAGGATGATGAGGTTGAACCATAATGTAATTTATTTGAGCAAACATGGATGAAACACCCTCTTTATGTCATGCCCTATGGCTAGAATCAGCGGACACAGAAATGCAAAGACAACTCCACCTTTGAGAAGCGCTATGTAGTGGAGAAGACAGATTCAAAAAGAGCTAACAATGTGACTGAAATCAGCACAGGACTGTGAGAGCATGAAGAAAAAGCCCTTCGTTTCACAGAGGCTGCCAGGAAAGCTTCACAGGGGAAGTGACATTTTGAGAAGGGTCTCGGGGGGTATGGAGAAGGACCACATATGCAAGGCCAAGATCCTTGAAAGCGAACAAGCTCAGGGCACTGCCCAGCACTCTGTGTAATGCAAAGGGGGAGGGTGCAGAGGGCCTAGTCTTCACAGGCGATGGTTCTGTCCCCACTCTTTATCATGGGTTGTCACCATCATGGTCAGCACAGCCTGAGAAACTGGATAACTCTAATGCTTCACTCTTTTTCCCATGTAAGTCTGCACATCCTCATTTGCCAATCTTTGGTGAGCAACAGAAGTTTTCAGAGT
This sequence comes from Macrotus californicus, assembly GCA_007922815.1. Taxonomy (NCBI): domain Eukaryota; kingdom Metazoa; phylum Chordata; class Mammalia; order Chiroptera; family Phyllostomidae; genus Macrotus; species Macrotus californicus. Next base: position 130,148 of record VMDR010001324.1, on the reverse strand, counting down.
ATGGTTTTCAGGCTCAGTAGTGTGGTTTCACATTAAGCACGTTTAGGTGATCACCGATCATCTACCTGTTCAGCAAGACAGCTCTTAGACCAGGGGGTTGACAATGCTTGTGAAACCTCCTCCATTTGAAGGCCACCGCTTTGGAATTTCATGATATGAAGAGTGACTGAAGATTTTACTGTACCTTATCTATGATAAAAAATGATTAACAAGCAAATGAATGATAACAAGCACAATTACTGAGTTGATATTTGGCTGGCTTTAGGAAGAAAATTTTTTGAATGGTCACAGAAAGGAACTATTTCTAAACAATTAAAACTATGTAATGAATTCTTAATCAATTCTTATTCAACTCTTAATCAATTTTTACTTATCCATGAAGGCTGGTGTGTGAAGGACTTTTTATGACACCTGCTCCAGTATTGTGGCTAGAGTTTCACCCCCATTGAAGCCCCCATGACACCGCATCATGCCTCCTCATGGATGCCCCACTATCTTGTATTGCAGACACCCACGTGCACTTGAACTTTCCTACTCTCCTGTGATTTCCATTAGAATAGAGCTGCTGTCTGCTTCACCTTTGCTTCCTCTGTCCACCCAAAGTACCTAGAACTTTAAATCATTATATCATTGAATCATATAATATTGTGAAATAATTACTTTTCATGCACAAGCAGACTCGTTATTTTGGTCATTGTTGGAGGTATGTACTCTTCCAGTTACTTACTTTTACTGCCCTGCCACTGGATTGCTCCAAATTAACGACTTCTAGCTGCAGGGGTTCCAAAGTGCACATGTCATGAGCATAATACTGCTCTTCCGGCTAAACAGAATTGACGTGTGTCATAGCTTAGATCTGAAGATGAGGCCTAGATCCCCCCTTGTATGGGGAACCGATTCGTGTGTAATGTGGCCTGTGACTCAGCTCTGGTTCTGAATGCAGACCAGACACATGTGGCATGCAGGGAACATCTGTGGATAGGTCTCCCGTGGGTAATCGGGCCTGCATTGTACCTAGGCCGCTTTGAAACTTGCTCTTGCAAAAACTCCCTCACCTGGGATGGAAACAGCAGAAGTTTACTGTGACTTGTGCTAGACTTCCCAAGCTCGAATGTAAACAGCCCATCCTTCTCTCCTTTACATTTGTAAATGACCTTTCTCTTTGAAGCAACTGGCAACGTTCTTTCCTTTGTTATCTATAAAAGGTATCCACCCAAAGCAAACCTGTGCATAGTTAATGAGAACCATCCTGGATGTAATGTACCTAGAATATCAATAAAAGCCTGTTGAGGCAGGGGTGGGGGCTTTTTTCTCTCTGAGAGATCAGCCACACATCCCTTTTCTCCACAGGATTCCTTTAGTCTGCATGAATTTGTCACTTGTCTGGGGATATAGGACAAGCATTCCCCAACAACACGTGGTCCTGCTGGACAGGACCGAGACACCCCTGTGTCAATAAACAGCTGTAGGAATGACCGGAAGAGACACTTCTCTGTGTTGAGCTTTCTCCAGTGCTGAATCGCAACTTGCTTGCCTTCACTGTGAGACCGTGATTGAGATGAAGACAACAGATATGAATACGTCAAGTATGAAACAAAAAGGCCATTAGTTGTTGCCGTGAAACATGAAACCAGATTTTATGCCTCAAGTCTTGGGTAGCATTTCTGTTGGCGGAGAAACACTAAATCATGTGATTGAAGTTTCATTCATTTAGCAAGCACGACTGAGGCTCATATCAGGCACTGGGAATAAAAATAGGAATGAAACCCAGTCTCAGCTCTCGGAGCTCCGTGGGGGCAGCAATGTAGGAACCAGTTACTGCAAAGCATTGTGATAAAGCCCAAAACGTGGCTCATCTTCAAAGTACAGAGAGCACACATGCCTTGCCTGAGGAATCAGAAAATGCTCGGGAGAAGTAATGTTTGAGATGAGTCTTGAAAGATAGCAAGAAATTTAATAAGTATAGTAGGCAGAATAATGCCCCCCCCCCCACCTCGATATTTATATTCTTCCCTGGAGCTTGTGAATATGTTGCATTACATGGCAAAAGGGGATTTTCTAATGTGATTAAGATTAAGAAACTGAAGTAGGAAAACTGACCAAGGTTATCCAGGTGGGCCCAAGAAATCACACGAGCCCTTGAAAGCGGGGAAACTTTCTTTTCTGGCTGCGGTCAAAGGCAGATGTGAACGTGGAAGAATGGTCAGAGGGATGTGCCCTGAAGACGAAACCTGCCAGTGCTGCCTGTGAAGGCCGAGGGAGAGGCTGAGGAACGCTGCCCTGCCGACACCTTGACATCAGCCAGTGAGACTCCATGTTGGACTCCCGACCTCCAGAACTGTGGGATAATAAATGTGTATGTTTTTCTAAGGACGAAGCTTGTGATAATTTGTTACAATAACAACAGGAAACTAACAAAATGAAAAGGTTTACCAAATGGAAGCATAAGTAAATGCCCTGAGGCTTAAGAGAGAATGCTAATTTCTAGTAACTGCAAGTAGTTCCACGTGGCTGGAATGTTCCCTGGATGGAGGAGCAAAGACAAGAGAAGGGCTGGAGAGAGTCAGACCCTTGGCCCTTGGTGGTAACAGCAGCAGTTACAATGGCAGCAACATTTATTGGGTGCTTCATGTGTACCAGATACATGTCTAAGAGTTCTGCATGTATTAACTCTCACACTCGAACATCCTGTGAGATACTAACTATCATTACTGCTCTGAAAACAAATCACAGAGGAGGCCAAGTAACTTGCTTGAGCTTTAATACAGCACAGGACAGCCAAGCTAGGATTCACACCTCCGAAGTCTGGCTCCAGCTTCCTGCTTCTAACCACAACACTCTGGTGGGCAAAAGCAGGGCCTTAGGGAAGCTTAAATAGGAGAGAGACAATCCGGTCAGCTTGGGGAGTGGAGCAAAGAGAAAAAGAGCTTCATTCCTTCTTCCTGCGCATTCTGTGTACACATGTGTGCTGGTCTTGTTGTTTATCGGCAACACATGGGCAGATAAGAAGCTAGAAATGACTAAAGGGGAAAAAGGGGGAGTGGAAGAAAATGAACCTCAGAGGGCCAGAGAGATGTTTCCCAAGGATGGGTAACTGATGCAAGTATTTCCAGTGAAGTCTGCTGTTATTATTTCACAACTCCTGGCACCTCCGTTTTCCCTGCCTTTTGACAAGAATCAGGAACCACTTCCTTGGTCTACATTTCCTGTCACTAATGGTGATTCAGCGTGCCCATGTGTGTGTGTGTACTTCATTCTTCAAAACCACAGTGTTTTCAGACACATATTGCCACACTGTTAGGTCATTTTAAAAGAAGCAGCATTAGTTTGTCTCCCAGTGGACCCCGATGGCAATCCCCCTTGGATGCCCTGTCACTTCCCAAGTGCAGACGAATTCCCACAGGTCAAGCGTCTTCTCCTATTTGCTCCTCACCCTTGTCTTCTTAGAAGTCTCCTCAAAGAAAAAGTGAGTGAATGAATGAATGAATCCCCCCTTGGAACAAGCAGACTTTATGCTAGCTCCAGATGAACTAGAAGCTTTTCTGAACATGATTGGTAACAAAAGAAAAGAGAAAAGAAAAGAAAACAAACAGGTTGTATCTTACAATCATCTGGAGATTTCAAGACATACCAGCACCCAAGCCCCATCCCAGATTCACAAAAACAGACCATTAGGGATAGGGTATAGGTATGGCTATTTTTTAAATGCCCTATGCTTTGCGGGCCCCCCCCCCGCCCCGATGCCAGCGTTTTCTATGTTTGGAAACCATGTCTTCAAGCTTGTCAGAGCCCTTTGGCCTTCACGGAGAAGGAAAATCCTGCCTTTGGAGTTAGAAACACAGGTTGGATTCCTGCCTCTCTCCCTCGGTAATTTGAGGAAGTTGTTCAGTATTCCTGAGCTTCAGGCCTTCATCCTTAAACTGCAATTTAATACTTTTTTCTTAGAGGTTTTGGGATAATTAAATGACATCAAGTATGGGATGCAACTGGCACATACTAGGTGCTCTGTAAATTGGAATTCTTCTCTCCTTTTTGCACACTTCCTCATATAGAAATCTAAGTGAGGACATCTGCGAGGCAGCAAGCAGGGCTGGCCCCAGGTTGTCTCAGTGCTTCCTTCCAGCCAGAGGCCTGCACACAGACTCTGGTTTTCGCTGTGTCTCCAAGTGCTGCTCCCAGAGCTGGCCTGCACCTTTCCTGGGCAGCTGCCCAGACTTGGATACATCATCCTCAGTCTTACAGGAGTGCTCTTGCTCTCGCCCTGTACCAGACAGAATCAATGAGGTGGTCCCTGTCCTGGAACGCAATTCTATAGTTAGTTTAGTGGTGCCCTGGCCCGGGTCTCCTTGGCCCTGTGCTCATGCAGCCTGCTGACCCCTCTGCTTGGACTTCTAGCCTGCACCAAGCAATGGTAGCTGGCCGGAGCCAGAACTCATTACTCAATACCAGCTTCCCAAGAGCTTGCCAGGGACCATGATTTGAATGCCTTTGCTACCAGGATGACTAAGGAACAATTGCTCCATAGTTCTCACTACTCCAATCTCCTGTAAGCATCAAGCCTCTGGTATTCTTCCACATGACCTATATGTAAAAAACTGCTTGAGATGCTGTATTTCTGCTCCCAATGCCAATGTGTGTGGGGTTTTCCCCACACCAAGTAATTTTCCGGCACTGAATGGATGTCCTACAAGTCAACTCAATTCTGCCACTATTTACTCGGAGTGACCATCAGATCCCACAAGTTGAGGGCTCAGTCCTGCCAGACTGTCCTCCCCCCACTTCACATGGCACTTACAACACCAGGTTATCACCTGGGCTTCTGACCAAAATGTCTATAGATAGAGGTTTTAATGGCTCCCCACCTAGGGTTCAATTAATTTGCTAGAGTGGTTCACAGAACTCAAACATTTACTTACTAGATTACCAGTTCACTGTAAAAGGATATAACTCAGGAACAGCCAGATGGAAGGGATACACAGGGGAAGCTGTGGGGAAGGGATGCAGAGCTCCTATGCCCTCTCTGAGCACACCACTCTGCCAGTGCCAGCACAGATTCACCTACCAGGAAGCTCTCGGAACCCTTTCGGATTTTTATGGAGGCTTCCTCACAAAGGCACTTGAGGAACTCACTGGCCATTGGTGACTGAACTTAATCTCCAGCCCCTCTCCCCTCCCTGGAGGTCAACCCCTATCCTTAGGCAAACTAGGGTATTCCAAAAGTCACTTCATTAACATAATAAAAGATTCTTTTTACTGCTCTCATCACTTAAGAAATTCCAAGGGTTTTAGGAGCTCTGTGCCAGAAACTGAGATGAGACAAAATATATATTTCTTACTATAAATCACAATATTACAAATGCACTCAGGAGTTTGTCCCTTACAGTGTGACTGTCCCCTGGACAGCACTCATGTCCCACTGGAGTAGGAAAGCACTGCTCAGGAATGCCACACGCTGCTGGAAGACTCCCAGGCTAATCTGCTCATTCTGTGTACCAGGGGTGTCCCACCTTTTGGTGCCTCTGGGCCACAATGGAAGAAGAAGTGTTGTCTTGGGCCACACATTAAACACACAAGCACTAACAAAAACTGATGAGCAAAGAAAAGGTTTTAAGTAAATTTACAATTTTGTGTTGGGCTGCATTCATAGCCATCCTGGGCTGCATGTGGCTCGCGGGCCACAGGGTGGGCACCCTGGCCAATTTTCAGAGTGCTAACTTCCTAGGATCCTCCCCAGAATGCCAATGGGATGACAAGAAAGAGATTGTTACTATTGGGTTGGCCAAAAAGTCCATTATGGTATTTATGTCAAATAAAAGACACATTTTTTTATTTTCACCAATAATTTTATTGATTTGGAGATTTTGAGTATGTCGGCTATCTCCTGCTATTGGCTTCTTGTGGGTAGAGGCTATGGGTGCTGCTAAACATCTTCCAATGCATAAGACAGCCCCACAGCAAAGAATTATATGGCCAAAATGTCAATAGTACCAAGAAACTTTTCAAACCACTTTTGACACACTTGATCAGTCACAGCACCTCCTCCACACACTGCACAAATATTTTTTTGCATTTCAATTGCATTTTACGTTTTTTGAACTAATAAAGCATAATATGCCAAAAATGTTACCTATTTTCTTCCAACTTTAATATTAAAATGGCTGCAAAAAAATTCACCAATTTTGATGTTTTTTTAAACGCATGCTGATATGACAGCTGTCACAATACAATGTAACAAAATTGTTTCAAATGAAGTTAAGGACAACTAAGTGTGACTAGAGCCATTGTATACAAAAAAAAAAAAAAAAAAGACAAAGAAAAACCGTAATGGACTTTTTGGCCAACCCAGTACTTTCCCATTTCACTAAAGAAAGTAAAGGCTCAGAGTCAGACTTCAGAACTCAGTTTCCTCTCACAAAATCAAGCACAACATCACACACATTCTTTCCATGTTTCTGACGGACCCAGGGTTTCACTTACATACAGGCATGCCAATGGGCTGTAACTCCCAAAAGGCTCAGCAGAAAAGTGCTACAACCTGGACTGATAAAGCTGGAAGGCAACTGAAGCAGGGACTGTCCACTTCTACTCTCCCCAAGCCCATGGTCATTGTCCAAGCTGGTCTAGATAGATTTGTTGACAAAATTTCCAAAACAAACAAAAAAAAGATTGACTGCTGTCATGGTATTTGTATGACAGAAAGAATTTCTCCTCTGCAGTAACTCCTGCCCTGGCTGGGCTGTGGGGGCTAAAATCATCTCCTCCTTGGAGATTCCCAGTGACTTTCCCAAGAAGCATCTCCACTTGATGTGGAATGGATCAAGGCTCCTTCCCTAAGCCCTCGTTTTTCATGTCTGAAACCAGACTTCTTTTCAAGAAGACCAATGAGCAGGAATCCCAGGGGGCCTGAAGGATTTGGATTTGGGCTGGATCTCTGTGTCTTGCATCTTGCATACAGAGAGAGAGAGACCCATTCACTCAGGGTGCCCAGAACAGCTACCTGATTAGTTGTTTGGGGACCGTCAGCATTTGGATCTGAAAGACCCTCTGCTTTCCTGTGTCCTGATGTCACAGCCCACCTAGAAAGCCAGGTCCCAGGGGTGCAGAAATTGACAACACCCTAGCTGACTCTGAGACAATCCTCAAGGAGAGATTGGCCAGGTGGTTACTGATGAAGAACACAGATAATTGACCAATCATGTGACTCTGAAATCCCCAATAAGCCAATTAGTGCAGAAGAACCAGAGCAGCAGAAAGGGTAACTGGAGTGTGCAGCCTACTGCTAACTGTGCAGGCGCCGGCCAGCCACCCACACGTGCACGTCACTAATGTCGCAGTTCTCTGTGACGCAGGGCATGGTATCCCCATTTCTCAATCACCTAAAGAGCTCAAAACAAACCAAAACATGCTCCAAAAGCCACTGGAAGGAACATTGAAAGAACTCCAGGGCACAGCCTTCGGCAAAAAGGATACTGGCGCCTTCAGACAGTTTTACACTGTTTCCAGAAATTGCGAAAGAAATGCCCTATTTATGGCCATTTCTAAATGTGCTCCTACTCCATGGTTAGCCACAGTTAGCCCTCCAGAGATCTTTAAGCTGCCAAATGCCAATTAGACACCAACCTGGAGCACTTCTCTTAATTTTAGGAAGAAGCAATAACCAATACAAAAGCTTCAATCAAAATTTCAAGTTTTTTGCTATCAGTTCGTACAGTATCCATAATACAGCTCATTCTTGCTATCTCTGCCCAGACTTGAGGTTGTTTCCCTGCCTCCCTGCCCACTGAAAAGAAGAAGGGAAGAGAGAGAGAGGTGTGTGAACCCTCACTCACCGCTTCCCCAGCTGCTGTGTGGATCAAACCAGGGGACAGACGTGAAAGTGTCCCCAGACACCCCAGCACTCTACAACTGCTGTTTATTAGCAATAGGCACACTTTTTTATGCAAAAACTGGGGTGTCTTCCCCAATCTCCCAGCCTGGATGTACACTCTGTATATCTCTCCACCACAGCACCATTCTCATTGCATTGCCATTGTTCCCTGCTTGGGAGAAAACAGTATAATTCACTGACCCTTTGAACAACAGTACTTATAGTATAAGGCAACACGAAGTGCTTAATGAAACATGCAAACATGAAGACCCTCCTCTTTCCTGGTCCAGGGGGGGCCAAGCCTGACCTCCAGCCTGGGAGTCTTCTTCTCCTCAAACAGTCCTTCATTGGGGAAGGCCCTCCTACATCAATGTCATTGGGAAAAGGGACTCGTTCTTGCAATTCCCTCATGTGCACAGCAAGGAGGAGGGTTGTCTTTCAGTTACTCATTTCTGCTGTTGTCAGTCAGTGGACTCTGACATTTGGCAGGTGGACAGGTCTAGGTAAGGCTGTTGTGATGGAGGACGGCCTTGGCGTGGGCTCAGGATAGTGGTGTGCTGGAGACAGCTCCTTTTGGTGGGGGTGGAGGGAAGAGGGAGGCAGGGGAGAGAGAGACACAGAGAGAGAGAGAACAAGAATGAATATGAGAATTGTGAAATTCTCAGGAATTTTGCTAGCCAGCCGATGCCATGTTGATATCTCGACACTGGCTCTCGTTGGCAGTATTCACACCGTAGAAATTGGTCCTTGCAACAGCTGAGGCTTTTTTGCCCTCTAAGGAGCCGGTTATTAAATATTTACCAGCACGCCCCCGACTTAAGGTTGCATTCAAGTGGGAAACCCACAATTGTGCCAACGCTTTCCGAATAATATCCTCTCACCCTCTTCCCAGTGTGCTTTTGAGTTCTACCCCATCTGCTCTTTGTGTATCCTTCTGCAGAAATCCTAGTGTTATGTTCACAGAAGTCAAAGCAATCAATTGTTTATTTGTACAGAACTTTATATTGCTGGCAGTGATTTCACACACATTTCTTCATTTTGATCTGTCCCACAGCCCTGAGAAAGGCAGAGTCCTTATTCTCATTTCCAATTTGCAGGTGGGAAACTTCAGTTTGGAATGGCTCCATGGGAATCATGGGGCAAGGTAAGGAATAGGACCTGGAGATGTTCCCCACCACTTTGCTACCTCTGACAGTCACTAAACAAAGCAGCCACTATTCCCAGGACAGACTGTGGCCGGCTGGGGAAAGCCAAACTGCAGCGAGAGCAGAAACGGCTTTTATGTGGTTTGGGGCTGCATTCTGTGATTCTTTATGTAGAAGCAAATTGTCCTTTTAATTATTGTGTGGGCTGTACTAAAATAGAGGCACATTCCTTGAGCCACTGGCAGCAGCCGGAATGGCCCAGGTGTTCAGAATGAAGATCCGCCAAGTTTCAAACTTGATGCTTATAATTGGGCATGGTATCTGTGTTTCTACGCAGAACATTTTTTTTTTTTTTACTAAGCCTTTGGGATGTTATAAATGGAAATAAAGCACAATGCAATCATCAAGGCATTGCATCATGTTCCATTATGAGAAAGAGTTGGCAACAAGCTCATGGGGAACTGTGAGCAGCGGGTGCTCACTGAGACATTAAAAGACCTGGTCCTGCCCACCCTGATCCCTCCCAGCTACAAGAATCTTATAACTGTTGTCAAGCATAAGCTCACTTGGTTGAATGGCCAGGAATGTTATGTTTCGAAAATATCCTCCTATATTCTCATATGAGTTTGATACATGGAGGCATGTTGGCCCATACAGAACTGGGGATTCAAGACAATCAGAGTAAAGAAGAAGCTGGGCCCCTGTCATGCATTCTTCTTTGTCCTTCCACCTTGAACCAGGGTGATCCTTTTCCACTTGCTGCCCAGGCTCAGGTGACCATGAACACCCAACCCTTTGTTCCTCCCCACGCGTTGTTCCACATTCTGAGCCGCGTGGCCACATCCCTGATCTCTCCCCTCTGATGTCCCACCTCCCCCAGCCTCCCCCCAGACAACTTGAAAAGAAGGCATAGCACACCCTAATATGAATGACCTACACAGCAAGGCTTTCTCTCACCTTCCTGGAGGACACAGACACCCTGGGGTGGGGGTCATTGGCTCCCTGGTGTCCCGTTTCTCCTCTTTTCATAACATCACTCAGATCACTCATAGGCAACTGCTGTCATTGTGGGACTGAGCGTCAGTTTCAGTGGGACCTTTAACCAGAGCTTCTCCCCTGTTCTGGTCAAGGGGAGACCCCTGACCGAGTCTAAACCACTCAGACTGTCTCCCAGGAGCTCTGAGCACAGTTCCACATGGAGGAATAGAGCTAGTTCTAGCTCATCCCGGGGGCTGGGATGTGAGAAACCTGTCCACAGCTTCCTGAAAACTAGATCCTCTGGGCTGTTGTGAATCTTGGTTTATCCCTGCGAACTCACTCATACTCTTCCAATAAATCCTTTTCTTGGTTTGGTTTTCTCAAGTTAGATAGTAGATCTATTGCTTGCAACCAAGACAACCCCAATCGGCAGTCCCAAATGAATGAAAACCTTACTTTCTGGGGCTGGGGTCTCTTGTCACAGCCATTGGCATCTCTGGGCAGGTCTGAACGCAGACTAGTAATGGCACATCCCGACTGAGCCTCGGGAAACCCGAAGTGGAGGAGGAGGAGGACTGTCAGTGAACTTGAAAACAACATAAAACTTCAGGTTGTAAATGACCAAGACCTTCTCTGACATTGAGTGATCACAAACTGGGAACTTGCGTATCCTCCCCAATTTGTTTCTGAGTTCACTCACCTGTAATATGATGGAGCTGGGCCAGAGGACCAGACCATGGAAATCTATAATGTTATTATGCTGCAGTTTTCATGTATTCAGCAACCACAAATGGAGCACCTTCTCTGGGCTTGGCACCGGCCCAGAGAGATGGCTAGGATACAACTTCAGCCATTGGGTGACACAGTTAGATTTGTGTCTGAGGAAATGGCCCAGGTTAGAGGCCAGAGACAAGTAGGTGGCAATGTTCTGCCCTGGAATAATCAGGGTACAGACATAGCTGTGGAGGCCGCTCCAGTGACCTACTGAATAACACAGAGGGAGAAGCCCACATGGCCCAGTTTCCTGACTCACATGAAGGTACATCCCTGAGATATTTAAGGGCCACCATTTTTTCTTTCCTGTGGTGTGGTGGGTGGTTGGGAGGGAATTGGGCTACTAAGGCTCAGAAATCAGTCCCTTTTAATTTTCTTTCTCAGGATAGTTGCACCACTTCTGGCCCCCCAAGGAGAATGGCCCCTCAGTTCCACAGAACTTGGAGACCACACAGGAGACCTCCCTGACACCTGCTTCCCTCATGGTCCTCATACTTCTCAAGACCACGGGGAATGCACACAGCAGGAAACTGCTTAGCAACTGCACGTAGGAAATTAGGATTCTGCAGTATGACTGTGGGTGTTTTTCCTCCCTGCTTTGTTCTCCTGTTGTTTTCAGAAGTTCACTATTCAGTCATCACACGAACACTAACCTGTTCTGCAGGCCTGGGATTGGAATTGCACTGAGGCCTCAGCTCCGCTTCTGGGGGGCTGCAGGCAAAGAAGGGCCTAGCGCAGGGCCCACAGCGCTGGCTCCAGGGGGAACAGCTGGGCTCTGGGATGGGCAGCTGTAGTGCAAGGCTGCTCCTGGACCCCCCTGGTTTTCTCTGGGGCTGGAGTTATCCCTACTCCGTCATCTCTCTCTCAACTTGACAGGCCCCTTGTTGTAATTCCCTCTCCCCTGCACCCCTGCATTCCAGCCAACTCCCAATGGGTCCACATTTACTCACTTGGTGGGACGAGTCTCTTCCCATCTACCTCTGTCTCTCTGAATATGCATCGCCATCTCTGTGCCTCTGTTCTACTCCTTCTCTGTCTCTCTAAGTTGCTGCCTTTCTGTGTTTTCTGCGTCTCTGTCTATCTCAGTTTTGCTTTTCTCTTTTTGGTCTCCGTCTCTTCCTCTTTTCTCACTGTCTCTCCTAGTTCTCTTTCTGATTCTCTCTGCATGTCTCTGTCTCTGCGAGATTCTCTCTCTCTCTCACCGTCTTGCTGTATCTCTCGGTTTTTCACTTCTTTCTCTCTGTTTCTGTTTTCTTTGCTCTTTCTCTGACTTTCTTTCTCTCTGGGTCACTGTTCTTTCTCTCTCTTCCTCCTGTGACTGCCCCTGCCCCCTCTCTTCTGAATTTTTCTGAGGATCAGCAGCTTGGCTCCATTCCTAATGAAACAGGCTCGATTTCCAGGACAGAGAATATTGCACATGGAGGGTTAATTTTTCTTCCTCATCATCAACTTTCCTTCCATTTCAGAATCCCTGAGTCTGGCCAAAATCACTTCCTAGAAAAGGGCCCACGTGCCGTGGCAGAAGCCACCCAGCCACGCTGTACCCTGGAGAGCCCCAGAGAAGGCAGGGCTGACAACCACAGCTCTCTGCGTGCTGGGATTTCTCTGGCGCAGGGCCAGCTAGTCAGAGCCAATTAATATGAAATCAATAGGCCAAATCGACGTTTTCAGAAGTTAGCTCAAAAAAAAAAAATTCCCTGAAGATTAAGCAGCCTGTGGCCTTTGCTATGAAATTGTTACCACACCACTTTCTTTTCTTTTGAAAGTCCAGATGGGCAGATAAATCCAAAGTGGATCAACCACATCTGTCATTCCCCCACACAAATTACGCCCCCTCCCACCATTTCCCTCTTTCCTCCCCAACACACAACAGCACTCGGAGCCAGGGCTAAATTGATATTTTATGCCGTGCTGTGTGTTTCCAGTTCCCCATGGTATTAAGGAGAACCGCATCATGACCCCGCTGGGCAGAGAGCTGGCAATCCCCGAAATCTGCCTTTCCCAAAGGCGAGAACTGCGGGGGTGGAGAGGGCTGCTCTCTTCCAGGCTCAAAATGGGCCAACAGTAGAACCCAGCCCTGTCCGTCGGCTACCTTCTCTGCTGTTCTAAACCAATATTCAAGCCAAATGTTTTACATGGCTGTTTTCCATTTTCAAAGCCCCTGTTCCTACATTTGCTACTAATGTAGTATCATGCCCAGCTTACTCCTCAAGTCCTTTCCCACAATAGAGTACCCACTGCTATTGGAATCAGGGTAGCCTGTAGGGGTTTTGAGCCAAGTCTGAACGTTAAGATAGGCATCCCTGGATGTCCATCTACACAGGTCCTTGAAATAAGGAGGACTTGAAGTGGATTCAGAAACCAAAAGCTTGGGAAGACCCAAATCGAAAGTATCGGGAGCACAGGGTGATGCTTAAGAGGTTGATGTCCTTGCTGGTGTTGAGTCCTTCATGAGTGAGCACATGGGACAGTTAGAGGGCTAAGGATGGGCAGACAGAATCTTGAGGAAATTCAGGAGGCTTTTCCAGTCCAAGTGCTCCTCTAACTCCTAAATATGTCTTCTTAGGTAAAATAGTGTTTTCCAAAGTTTCTTTATAAACAAACCAGTTAAATGAATGTACATTCTTTCAGGTCAGTGATACTGATTTAAAATTGATTTTCTTGTTAGGATTATTAAGAAAAGCATCAGGAATATTTGATTTTGTGTGAGATAGGACTCTTGACATGACACTGAGGGTTCACACGAAAAAAAATTGTAGAATTCAAGAGCTGGGAGATGTTCGGGGATTGACTGGTCTATCTTCTTGATTTGATAGATGGGGAAACAGAAGGTGGGAGACTGAAAGGCATATGTAAGGACCCCCAGAAAGTGTGGTGGAAGGTGAAGCACACTCCTCACATCCAACACCACAAGTTCCTCCTATGGTTGTGATGCTTCATGTTATCTGAACAGAATAGCACTCCTGGGCTTTGAGGCTAGAAACTATGGTTGTTTAGAAGGTTGAGGAAGTCCAGACTAACAGAAAAGTGACTTGGGTTTCACATGGCTGTGAAACTGTGAGCAGCTGCTGCAAGCAGCAGCCTTGGTCTGTCTTGAGGTGTGCTGACCTATGTGTTTTGACCCACAGTGCCACTTTGCTCCTGAACAGACTGTGGCCTGAGTAATGTCTTCCTCCCCATTCCCTGGCTGTGTCACCAGCTTGCATGGCCCTGCAGATCTGAGCAGAGCTGTTCCTTCCTTGCCTGGCCTGATCGTTGTCCTGATGTTGGCTTCAACTGGACAGTCTCTGTCGTTATCCCTACTACACGTTTAAGGCACCTGATAGGGATGGTCTGCTAGCATCGGGAGTTCAAACACTGACTGTTCTAACCACAGGATGTGGCCACCCCTCCTGCCACCTGCCAACACCTGTGTGCGCACACATGCACCTGCGTGCACAGTTTACAGATTAGTACATTGAGTCTCACTAAAGGGTGACTTGCTGAAAAGCACGCTGTTCTTTGGGGCAGCTTCAGGGTAGAGACATCACTATACCAAACCACCTCTCCAGTTTTAGTTCTAATGAAGAGAATCCCTTTGGGTTATTGTTTTCAACCTACATTTCCTAGGAGCACATTCTTAGTTCCAGTTTAAATGTTATATCATTGGTGACAGCAGCAGAACAACAACAAGGTCAGGTCTGGATCATTTCCTATAACTGCAAAGCAACTGGAATATAAAAATGTATTTTTGAAAAATGTTAAATGTTAAAAAGCCAACACTCATTAAATGCCCCCCTAGTATCAGGTCTTATTTTAAGCACTTTATGTATCCTAACTCATTTAGTAATCCTTACAATAGCCCCTTGAGGTAGATGCAAACATTTCCCAGCTTTGCAGATGAGCAAGCTGAGGAACATGAAGATTAGGTTACCTACCTGAGACCACACTGCTAGTAAACAGCAGAGCTGAGATTCAACCCAGACAGTCTGGCTCCAAAGCCACACTATAGTCTCCCTCTAGCTGCTCTGACCCCATGCAGGACCTGGGACACTTGGAGAGGTAAGTGGCAGAATCACGATGTGAGCCCAGTCCAAATTAAGGACTACTATTCCATCCCCATTTCACGTAACGGTAAATTGAGGCCATTTGAACGGGGCCAGGGCTATATGTGTATGAAGTCCTCAGTTAGACCCTATCTCTAGACTGAATTACTCGAGGCTATTGGACTCTTTAGACTCCTTGGAGGCCTGGGGCCTCCACTGTACTCACGCTGAGGAGAGGAGATTTGCCTGCAACCCAAATGCTAGGAGAACGAGAAGAGAGTTAGACAGAAGAGTGAGGTACAGGGTGAGCAGGGCTGAGGCTCTCTGAGAATCAGAGGCCAGGCCCCTGGGTATAGGATAGCCTTGGGAGAGAGTCCAAAGAGCATCAGTGCAGTCCTACAGGATGAAAGGTTTGCTGTTGGTCAACACAGTGCCAACCCCAGATCAGCTTGTCGTCTTGTTGGCTTCACTTATAAAACAGAATTGAAATGCTACCGATCATGCTAAACTGTTGAGTGATTAAGTATGATGATACAGTGCTTTCTTACTGAAGACATGTAGTGGAACATCTAACCTTTTTTCCCGTTGCCATCTTCCCTGTCAACGTCTATCCTCCTCGATGATGATCTAGAGAGGACATTGAGGGGATTTTATCTCCTGGCAAGAATAAAATGAAAAGCAATTTTCAACGGTTTGCAGGTGTGAGGCGTTTTCAACTACCTATATGACGGACAGCAAAAGGTAACATAGATGGTACGTTAGTTTCCTAGGAATGCTGTAACAAATACTACAAACTGGGTGTCTCAAAACAATAAAAACATATTCTCTCACAGTTCTAGAGACCAGAATTCCAAAATAAAGGTGTTGTAAGGGTTTGGTTCTTTTTGAAGGCTCTGAGGGAGAATCCATTCTATGCTTCTCCTAATTTCTCCTGCCTAGTGGCCACTCCTGGTGGTCTTTGGCTTATAGACTAATTGCTCCAATCTCTGCCTCCATCTTCACATGGCCATCTTTTCTGCATGCCTGCTTCTTTTCTGCTCTTATGAGGACAACTGTCATTGGATTTCAGGCTCACCCTAATCCAGGATAATCTCATTTTGAGATCCTTACCTTAATTGTGTCGGCAAAAACTTTTATACCAAAAAATAAAAAAAGAGGGACACTCTGAAACTGTGGGTAGACATGAACTTTTGAGGTGGTCACCATCCAACCCTCTACAGACAGATTCGAAAGGAAAAAAGGATCTGTAGAAACTGACAGGGCTGGCTGTGAGTCCCATCTTTGCCACTCACCTCTCCCTTGCTGGTTAATTCTGACCACATTGCTTCCCCTCTCTGAGCCTCAAATTGCTCCCCATGTTAGCTCTCATGGGACCGTGCAGGAGAGAGTTTTGTAAAATGCTGCCTGCGACTGAGAGTGTTTCACAACAGGAGAGCGGAGAAACAGGAACTCAGTGAGAAAAGAGACTGACAAGGTGGCGTCTTGCTGGCATCCTGGGAGCAGCGGCTGAAATTTTCCCCTCAAATCCCTCCATCATTGGACAGCCTTTGCCTAAGCTGGCCATCTTGTCCTCCTCTGAAGTCCGCTGCTGTGCCTTTCTGGAATTGGCATCTCTGTGACTTAAGTGAGAAGAGGGCGACACACGAGCTCCCCGCTCACTTGTCCATGCTCCCTCAGACAAGCGTGCAGATATGACACAACCATGCTGGCAAACAGCCAGGTGACCTGAAACCCATTCTCGGTGACTTGTCAGCGGGCGCTCTGTACAGACTGTGACTGCTGAAATGCATGCGTTCCAGATGTTTATCTCCTAATTATGAGTCTCTGATGTGTCACTTACAGTAATGTACTTGTCCATGCTAATATTTTCTCTGCCCCTGGAGGATCTGCCAGGGCGGGTTTGATGCAAGGGGAGACAGAGTGTCTCTAGCATGTTTTAATTAGGCAACTGCACCCCAGTCACGGCCAGCATCAGGTGCCAGCCCTACCACAGGCAGTTCAGATCAGCCACCATTCACTGATGTCTGCTCTTAGATGAACAAGCAATCCAGACTTTTTAGGGGCTCTCAGACTCCAGGGAAGGGACGTGACAGATTCAGACCACTATTTAGCACATGAGGTGATCAGTGCTCCAAACCAGCCACGAGGAACAGGCTTTGAGCTGAGGAACTCCACCAGAATCATGGGTGCGGATGGGACAGTTTAGATGGGCCTTTCCCATTGGACCAGAAGGAAATGACCAGGCAGACATGGAGCTGGACTGCACTCCCAGCAGAGGACACAGCCTGAACAAAGACAGGGAGGTGTAAAAGGACAGGAATGTTTGGCATGTGACTGGTGCATCAGCTATGTGGCCACAGTGGGAAGGATAAGGCCAGAGAGGTAGCCTGGGAATGGATCACACTGTGGTTCCTCAAAAGTGAGGCCAAGGACTTGTTTCTGTAAACACTGCAGGAGGTTTAGCTGTGTTTAATTGGGAAGAAACATAATCAGAGCATATCGTAGATAAGTCATTTTTGTAGCCCAGAAGACTGATGAGAGGAGGCCAAGTGAAGAAAGGAGGGAGAGAAGTTGCAATGCTCCAAGTTCAAGATGATGGGGCCTGAATGGGGCAGTGCCTGGGGAATGAGCAAGTAGAACAGTGTAGAGAGTTGTCCACAGGAGGATGAGGCATGTAGGAGTGAAGGAAAATTGGTGTTTCTGGCTGGAATGAGAGACAAGGTCCATGAACTGTGATGAGGATTTCAGGAGGAGTTGTGAGTCTGGGGGAGCAGTGAAAAGGATGCAGTGGAGATGAGGAGAGTAGATTTGGGAACTACCAGGTCATGAGTATGTAAGCCCCTTCCATGAGACATTTTAGGTACCCAAGAATCTTGGTTTGCGTGATCTGAAAAGCCTGGTGTAATCATTCACTGCCAGGGTTCTAATTCACAACCCCAGCCTTGTCCTCAGCATCTCTACATCTTCCTAAGAGTCAAGGAAGCATTGTTATCCACCTCAGGATCCCCAATCTCTGATCTCAGCCTCCACTTCTCCCCCTCAATGACAGCTCATCAACTGCCCAAATCCCATAGGCCCCCTCTCCACTGTTCTTCCTTCAGCACCCTCTCCCCACTCTGCCTCTCCTTCTCTCCTCATTTCCAATGTGGGTTTACTCTGGATAGGGATTCCCTGTGCCTCCTACTCTGCCTGGGGCCCCTGGTGGTGGTTTGGTGGATGGTAGAGAGGTAAGGGGCAGGAAGAGGGGAACATCTCCTGGTCTTCCCCCTTCACTTCCTCTCCCAATCCATCTCACCTGCACCGCCCCCCACACCACCACCACCATGTTCCCCTTTTACATCTTTCCAAGAAAGACCTTGTGGTCAATTGGCCCACAAGTTGAGGCTTGTGGAGAAGATACTGAAGATGCCTGGTGGGCCTGAATGATTCACAGGTGTTGAAAAACTGGTTCTACTGTAACAGGCAAGTCCACAGTGAACAAATTGTCCCATAGGCTCAGCATCTAGCAGGTCTTCCCTATCTGCAATCACTCAGTTTCTTTGTTCTCTCTCTCCCATCTTTCTCCTCCCTTCCTTAAGTGTGAACAGAGCATTCCTCTAGGCAAGCACAGAGCTGGTTCTCGGGGATGTGGAGGTGGGTGGAGCATGGAGGGTGTCCACCATGAGCCCTGGGTCTAGTGGCAGAAAAGAAAGAAGATGCTCACAGTTCCCATACAAGGTCCATGATAGAGGAGAGCCCAGGGGAAGGGAACAAACAGTTTCAGAAGGACATTCAAGGCAGAAGCACAGAATATCCCAGGCTGTGTCCCACTCCTTTCCTGATCCTTTTCTACCTTCCATCCTTTCTTTCTTCATCTTCTTCTTCCATATTTTTATCCCAACAAAATCCTGATGAACACATGGATCAGAAATAAAAAAGGTGATCATTTACTGGAAAAAAAAAAAAAATCCTGATGAAATGCTTTGACCATACCATGCCAGGTCTTGTGCTAAACACTTTACGTGTCTCATTTTATCTAATGCTGTCTGTGACATAAAGACAACCCCCACTCTATTATTCCTCACCTAGAGATAAGGAGACTGTGGCCCAGAGATTTTAGGTGATGTCTTAGAAGATGGCTAGTGGGTAGTAGACCTCACAATTGAATGAGAGATGCTGTTGTCCTGCTATGTATGTATATCACCTTCTTTTAGACACTGCGAAAGCGAAAGCGCATTTCTTCTAATCCTTATAGGTAAATTCCTTCTTGCCTTTAGATTAGAAAACAATGACAATGGAATACAAAAAACACAAAGAAAGGAAGCTAGAAGACCTGGTCCCATTACCACACTTCCATAGAAGGCTCAATGAAGAGTTTAAGGAAAGGTCCTTATCCTTGTACCTTCTGCCCCACACACCTTGGGGTTCTCTGAGCAGAACAAATGGGACCTACCATGGAGGCCCAGGGCTCAGTGTGGCTCTTACACAGTTGCCCAGGGCCCGTGTTTGGTTTGATGGTCTGCTGTCACCATCTTAAAAAATCTTAGTAATTTTCACAGGAGGCTTTATGTTTTTCTTTTGCATGGGGCCCCACAAATTATGCAGCCAGTCCTTCTTGGCTTTCCTGCCCATTCCCTGTCACTCTCAGGCTGCTGCCCTTCACGAGATTCCTCACCAGCTCCCCTGCGGCCTGGGCTGCTCCTTTGATCTGAGACACAGGCTGGTTCCTGGGTCCGCACAGGATAGCGGAATGATGGTGTCCAGCACCAGACGTGATTATCCAAATCACTTCCTCCTGTGACCAGGACCTGGCTTAATATTTCCCAGGTACCAGGTGTTCCCCAAATATCTGCATGTGGAAGGGTTTGGGTGGCTCCATTCTTTTCTCTTTCGATAAAAACAATTAGGTCATTTAGAATACGAAAAGCTTTGAAATCATGAAAGTACTTTATTTGAAGTTTGGGGAAGAAAGGACTTTGATGGTGAAAGGAAAGACAGCTATTTCCATTTTAAACAAGGAAACAGCAGGAGAGATTTCTGCAAGTAGAGCTGGGACTCCATTGTCCAGGATACTGGTTAGGGACCCTACGGAGTCACTCTTCTGGTAACTTGGGAGCAGACCCAATAGGTAGAAGTTATAGAAGGAAATCTTTGGGCTTAGCGTGATGAAGAGCTTCTAGCATTCAGAAATTTCTGAATGGGGATTTGACGCTCATAAGGGAGTGAAGTGCTTATTTCTGGAGGCGTCGAGCATGTTGCACGTTCACATCTATTCCATAAAGGGGTGGAGAAGCTCCAAGCATCAAATGGGCACTTGGGCCAGATGAGGTTTAAGATTTTTAACAACCCTGGTAATATGTGCTGTTGATTATAATGACTCTGGGATGCTGAGTTTTTCTGCCCCAGTGATTCTATCATTCTTCCTGTTTATATCTAAAAGTTGAGGTTACTATTGATTTCCACAGAAGACAAAAGGAGAGCCTGTGTTCTTGTATCTACTACCTAATATATAAACAAAAGAATATTAATTGCTTCCAAGATTCCCTGAAGCTAGAGCCCTTCTCAGAAATGAATACATGAGTTAAGTGTATGAAGAAAACGAGAAACAAGGCAGAAACAAGCCGCCTTTTAAGATGAAGAAAATCAGAAAGGGTAGACCTTGGGTGGTGGTTCTCCCAGGACACAGGGTCCCACAATCCTAGCCAATGCTCCCCACCCAGCTGCTGCAGAGCCGGCTGGCCTCCAGGTTGTCTGTCCATCTTCCTGCAGAGTGGAGCCAACAGCATTAACACACACCTGGCTGAAGGCCCGGGAAGAGGATGTCTGTGAAACACTAATAGAAAGTTTTGTGGCCCTTTAATGTCACAGTGTTCCCAGCATTTCCGCAGGCACCAGGTACATCCTGGAAACAAGCCACACGCAGGTACATGAAGATGCAGCTGGGAAATGCCTGTTTATTCAGTTCAAAGTGTGGAAAGCACAGTTCGCAGAGTCAGGAGGTACAAGTGTTCATTCTGGCTCTGCATTTGAAATGTTCAGTGGCTTTGGCCAAGTCCCTTCTCCTCTCTGGCCTCACTCTTGTCGTTTTCAAAGGCAGATATAATAGTCCCACATCACAACAATTACTAGGGTTTAATTGGTTAACATTTACAAAATGCTTAGAGAAATGCCCATGGTATTGTAAATACTATAACTAATGAAAAAGAAAACCAATTAGTCTTTACAGCAACCTCTTAAGATAGGCATTTCCATCACCATTTTACCTGAGGAATCTGAGGTTCAGGTAGCAAGTGATATACCTGGGGTCATATACCTGGATCCACTGCTCCCAGAGCTAGATTATCTATGAGATGACTTCCAATTCGGATATTCAGTGATTCTATCTTTATAAATTGATAATTTCGCCTGGATTTCATTTGTCCTTTGGTCCTGGCAGGCACCATCTAGATGCAGGAGAAGTTTACTTTCAAGCTCATCTCCAATCCATTGAGAAGTGGGAAGCCATTTTCAGGAACAACATGGTGCTCAGTGTTAGATCTGGCCTTGGAGGCTGAGAAGCCCTCTGGCTAAGACACCCAGAACTGCTGGCTCCACTTTACATCAGTGAAATGGAACCCATTTTCCCAGCTCAGCAGCAATTCTGACTACGTTCCAGGGTTTCCAAAATGAATGTCTAATCCTGATTCTGCCATTGTGGTCCCTATGTAGGTCAATAGCATCGACCTCCAAGGGCCTTCCAAGATGCTAGAATGCCAGTGTCTTCCTCCTCCCTCACCCTCATAGGTAATCAGTCACCGGTGTCTGAAAGGAAAGTCTCATCATGCTGCTTAAAATCCCTAAGTGATCTCCATTACATACAGTCTAAACTTATCATTCCAGACCCTTCACGTGAGAGCCCTTCCCCAACTTCTCCTACTGACCCGCTGTCTTCCCACAGTTTCCTCCCATTGGCCTCAGGGCAGCCAGCCCTTCAAGCACAGGGAGCCTCTTGTGTGACCCGGGCATAACAGGTCTTCCCCAGCCTTCCTGTTCTACACCAGACATTTCCAGGAGAAATGGCCCACCTTTCCCTCCTCTCCTGTTAAGGTGTTTAAATGCTTCTCCTCTCTAACTCTAGAATCTGTTCCCTTTTGCCTTCTCAGGACATCATCTCATCTCTGGTTTCTTCCTTTTCTTGTTTATTTGTTCCTTCTACATGCCTAAAAATCCCCACTTTCCTCCATTTTAACAAAACCTCCCAACCCCCATGTTTCCTTCCAACTTCTCCACTTCAAAGCCAATACTTAGTGCCTCTGGTTTACTTCCTCCTACTGTCTCCTCAAGCCATCATAATCTGACTTATGACCTTTTCAGTCCACTGAAATAAGTCCTTCTCATGGTTTCCCCAACCATCTTTTTCCTAAACCTAAAAAAACTAATCACTCTCAGGGCACTAATCACTCTCAGAGGTATTGGCTGATTACTGGTAATTAATCCCCACTTCTTGAAAGGCTTCTCTCTTTAACTTAAAGTTTGTTGGTTTTCCTTCTGTTTTGCTGGTCACTTCTCAGTTTCCATTGCAGGCTTCTCTTCACTTCAAATGCCTTTTCCCTCATGATAACTCTATCAGTCAGCATGGGCTAGGTTATGCTGCACTGAAAAACAACCCTTAAAATCTCAGTGACACACCTTTATTTTTTTGTTTGGACTACATATCCAATGCGAGGCAACATAGGGCAGATCCACGAATTGTGAGAGTCAAGAACCATTCTTCAGCATGAACAAGACTGAGTACTAATCAAGGAAGTGCAAACATTTTCATGGCTAGATTACAGAATTGCCCAGGTGAACTTTTTGGAATAGGAGTGTCTACAGCAGTTTTCTTAGGCATGTCCTACCATTGTGTGCAGGGCAGATCATGTTTCTCTTTAGTCCACGGGAGTTCAAATCAAGAGAACCTGTACTCAAGGAGCTATCCTTAAGGAAATGTACCCAAGAAGACTTCTCTCTGCACCTAAGCCTGATTTAGATAATAAGATTCTGGACTTCATTCTAATACTATAATAGAATGAGACTTTGGGGAGCCTTGGGGAAGGGTGGGCATGTGGGAGAGATGTGAACCATGGGGGACTGAGGTCAGACTGTCACAGCCAGCCTCCAAAGATAGGGCTGGCCTGGGCGACCAACAGGATATTTCAGAAATGATGGAGTGTGGCTTTTGAGACTAGGTCATAAAAAATATAGCATCCTCTCTCCCTCTTTTTCTCTCTTCGTCTCTCTTGATAACTCACTCTGAAGGAAGTCAGATGGTATGGCATGATAGTGTCAAGCACCCCTATGGAGAAGTCCACATGGCAAGAAACTGAGACCTCTTGCCAACATCCATGTGAGTGATGCAAGCGGATCTTCTGGCCCCAATCAAGCCTTCAGATGACGACAGTCCTTGTCAGCTTTCTGACTGCAACCTCAGGAAAAATCCTGAGCCAGACCTTTCAGATAAGCTGAATTCCTGGCCCACAAAAGTTATGTGAGATATAAGATATGTTCACTATTAAGCCTTCATTATCTCTTTTTTTTCCCAGTCCAAGATAACGCTTGTCTAATCTACTACAAATGCTCTGATCTGCCTCTTTGCTTCCAAATCTCTTCCTTTTCACAAATTCACTTTTCTTACAGGGACTTGAATAAAAAGGTCAAAAACATGAATCTGTTGAATACCCTTTAAGGGCCTCCCATTGCTCCCAGGGTAAAACCCAAATTCCTCAATATGGCCTACAGGGCCTACGTGATCTGACATAACGTAGTCTGACCTTTCTAGACCTAACTATCAAGGCTCTTTTCTTTCAACTCAAAAGTCAAGCAATCAAATTTCTTTCATTTTCTAGAATAAGCTCTCCTTTTTCTTGACCCTTGGATAGACTTTTCATACAAGCTTCTCTTGCTTGGGACTCTTCTCTGTTCTCTTTTCTCCCCCAAATCTTTATTCCTATCCCATTGACCCCATCTCTCAGATTCCTGTCCTGACTTTCTTATGGAAGGTGACCCTCACTGTGTTCTAAGACAAGATATACCATAGTCCTATCACAATAATAATCATTCTGTAATGACTGTACTAACTTATAAATAACAATAGTATTAATAATAGTAACTTGTAACAGATGTTGTCTGGGCCTACCTCCGAGTTATCTACAGACATTTTCCCTACTCAGGAATGTCCTGTGTCTCTGATTGAAGATGGTCTTTGACCACAGAGCATGTTTGACCAACACCCAGGGCAGGCTGGAAGCTCTGCAAGGTTAACCTCAACCAATGGGGCATGAGGGTCGGTAGAAAAATAGCCCGCCTTTGTCGCTGTATAGGGACAATCTCAAAGACTCCTGGGTGGGATTGAGCCCCATGTGACTACAGAAGTAACCTACTCATTAACACAATCTTCATTATCTTCTTCCCTTTCCTGTCACTTCCCTTAGTCATTCTCTCACAGCGTCTTGCATGCTTTCTCAGGTAAACTACTTGCACACATAATCTTGTCTCAGGGCCTGGTTTTGGAGTAACCCACACTAAGTCACAATCATTCAGTCAGCACTTACCATGAGCTGGATTCTAGGTCAAGCTCATTATGCGGATTATATATTTTAATTCTCTGAGCAACACACTGAGATAAGTGCTAATCCATAAAAGTGGAGTAATAATACCTATTCACAGGATTGTTGTGAGGATTAAATGAGATAATTCATGTAAAGGGTTTAGAACTTGGTATGTATGATAATGCCTGTGAAGTGTTTAGCTTTGGAAGTGAAGATGAATTTGAAGAATTTAGTAGAGTCCTTTGCATACTAAGCAAGTGGTCATTTGCCCAAGATCAAACAGATGCTAAGTGGCAGGTTTTCATCAAATTCGGCCAGATTCCAGGGCTCTCAATTCCTATTCTACATTTCCTCATCCGTTGTAATTGTTGAACTATTTTCAACAGCAGACAGGGAAGGGAGCACAATGGGAACAGGAACCACACCAATTACGTTGAGTTTTATCCTCACAAGGTGGCATTCCGTGGGTAGTGAGACATTTGTGTAAAAAGGAATTAATTCTTCCCTTCCTCCCAACCAAGTCTGTTTTATATTCAGTTTGGGATGCTCGTCACTCAAAATAATACTTTGAGGCATCAGTTAGAGTAATCATAAAAGTTATATATGAAAAGAATGTGTCTTTAAACCTTTAAAAGCCTAAATTGTGTGGTTATTTTTACCCTGTTCCGATAATAGTGCATTTCCATCATGGGAAGGCAGGATATTTAGTAGTAAGATCATACTGTTTTAAAGCCAAAAAGATCTGGTTCAAATTCACTATTTTTAACTATATGACCTTGGAAAAAATTACTTAGCCTCTCTAATTTGTAGTTTTCTCATCTAAAAAGAGAAATGATCATACCTCTTACACCAGTTAGCTGTGGTCACACAACAGATTAACTTAAAACTTAGTAGGTAAAGACAACAAACATGTATTATCTCACAGTTTCTGAGGTTCAGGAATCTAGGAGTAGCTAAGCTGAGTGGTTCCAGTTCAAGGTGTCTCATATGGTTGCAGTCAAGTTGTTTACTAAGGCTGTCATTATCTGAAGGTTTGACTGGGCTGAAAGATGCCCTTCCATGTTCATTCACATGGTTTTTGGAAGGGGTCTCAGCTCCTCCCCCATGAGCCTCTCACAGCATGGTGGTTGGTTTCTGCTAAAGCACAAGATCTGACAGGGACAATGAAATAGCACCCAAGATGGAAGCCACAGGGTCTATTGTTTTCTTTTTTTTTAAAGATTTTATTTATTGATGTTTTAGAGAAGGGAAGGGAGAACGATAGGGAGAGAAACATCAATGTGTGGTTGCCTCTCGCACACACTCCTACTGGGAACCTGGCCTGCAACCCAAGCATGTGCCCTAGACTGGGAATCGAACCAACGACCCTTTGATTCACAGCCTGGCATGCAAACACTGAGTCACACGAGCCAGGGCCACAAGGTCCATTGTTTTCTAACTTGGAAGTGACATATCACCATTTCTGACATATTCTACTGGTCACAAGGACCGACGCTAGCACAGTGTGGGAGGGGACTACACAAGGATGTGAACAGAAGACAGAATCTTTGGGGGCCATGTTGGAGGCCGATTACAACACCTCTCATGTGTAGTTGTCGTGGAGGGTTTCATGTGCCTAGTATATAGTTGTCTCTCAAGAAATATTAGTTCCATTCTATGCATTCAAGGGAAGACACATAAGTCCTGGAATCTGTGGAATACATTCAGCAATCCAGAGTTAAGTGGTCACCCCAGCCCAATTACCATCAAGCAAAACTACTTACTGAAGCTCACAACCTGCTGAGGACTAGGCCGTTGATACCGGCAACAGCCAACACCTATCTGCAAAGCTCCTTATAGTTTCCCACATCTATTTACATTTATCATCCAGTTTTAACTTTATGTCATGATGTATTTCACTTATCTCAACAACTCCACGGCACATTAGTTATTATTGCCACACTTTCTAAGTAAGGGTGATTGAGCTTCAGGAAGATTACATGTTTGGACTAAGGGCACACAGCTACTCGGGGACAGAATCAGGATTCAAACCCAGGACTTCTGACTCCAAAGTCTATTCTCTTTTAATTATCTTATGCTGCCTTAGCAGCAAATAACTCATTTTATTGAAGAAGAAGAAGAAGAGGAAGAA
Organism: Macrotus californicus; assembly: GCA_007922815.1. Taxonomy (NCBI): domain Eukaryota; kingdom Metazoa; phylum Chordata; class Mammalia; order Chiroptera; family Phyllostomidae; genus Macrotus; species Macrotus californicus. The sequence continues at coordinate 103,683 of VMDR010001324.1, read as the reverse complement.
GAAGGAGTGCTGTTGTTTTCGCCCTTTGCAGCAACTTCTACATAAGCATGCAGTGGTTTCCGTGGGGATCTCTTGCATGTTACTGGCAGGTATTAAGTGGCCAGTGTCTCCCAGAGCACACCCAGGTTAGCACATAGGTCCCTGCAGTGCTGGCATAATTGCCTTAGGGGATTGTTTTCATTTTGCAGCACTACAGGGGGTAGCAGCTGCATTTTCCTTGATCCTTCTCCCCAATTCCCCCCTCACCATACTACACACACACACACACACACACACACACACACACACACACACACGCATAGGGAGAAGAGGTGAATGGATAAGATCTCTCAGCCCACAGACTCCCAGTAATTAATAACAAGGAAATGCTTTCTGTCAAGGGCCTGCTGAGGCATGGGGTGGTGTGTCTAAGCATCGTGGGCCTCCAGCCAGCAAAGAGCTGAGACAGAGCCTGTACCCACCAGGCCTCAGAGTCCTGAGAGTAGGTGAGGACCAGACACAGACCTGTGGATGGTGGCACTTATTCCAGGGACTTGAACTTGCGATCTCACAGGTCATGATGGCAGATGCAGTGCTGCCACAGAAGTAGCCACACCATTCATTCAGCCAAGTAAAGAATCAAAGAAGCAAAGGCATGAAGATCTGGGAGCACAGCTGGGCCACGGGAATTGGAGTGCTGCCTGTATGGTACCGGCTACCTCTCAAACACCCTCTCACACAGCCTCACTGCAGCCTTACCAGCAGACCCACCTATGGCAGCACGGAAGGGGCTATTCTTATCTCCATGTGACAGATGAGGACACTGTGACTCAAAGAGGTAAATGGTTTGGCAAAAGTGTAACAACAAACAGAAACCACAGAGTAACGATTTCTAAGCCATTAACTTTCTAATCCTTTACACATAGGAAACTGGCCTGTTGGTGGGGGCCCACTCCTGAGTCTCTGCATGACCCTTATCAAGGATTACTCTATGAAGGCCATCCTCTGCCCCCTGGGTTGATACTCATAGGCTTTCCTTCTTCTAGGAAGTTGGGGGGTCTTCTGAGGGTTACCACTCACACACAGCCACTGGAGGAGGTCTATCAGTTCTTGAAGAAACTAGGCAGAGCCAGTGATGACAGGGAGGAGCCACCTTTGGAAGGAGGGAGGATGGAACAGGCCCTTGCTAACCAGCTGTCCTTGTCCATCCTTCCCCTGCCTCCTCCATCTGCAGGGCCTATATACCACTGTTTAGAGGGGTGGCCTCCTCCCAGAACCCCTTTTCTCAAAGAAGAATCCTTAGTGGTAGGAGCAGTTTGGAGAAAACACGAGGGGCAACCTCCCTTCTTAAACTTACCAGGAGGGACACCCACATGGACCTAGGTTTCCAACAATCTCCTCAAAACACCTTACAGACTAAATGGTGATTATCTAGAGCAGTGGCGTCCACCCTTTTGGCGTCTCTGAGCCGCACAGGAAGAACAAGAGTTGTCTTGGGCCACACATTAAATACACAAACATTAATGAAAACTGATGAGCAAAAAAAAAAAAATGTTTTAAGTAAATTTACAATTTTGTGTTGGGCTGCATTCATAGCCATCCTGGGCCGCATGTGGCTCATAGACCCAGAGGAACATGAACACCCAGACCAAAGTGACTAGGTGGGCAGAGCTAGTATGAAAGAAGACAACTCTCATTATACATAAAATGGAATCATAGAAAGGACAAGAATTCAAAATGTGTATCAACATAGACTCACAGAACAAAGAGTACTGGTAATGTAAAATGCAAATAAGTTACAAAGTTCCAGGTAATAATTTTAGGAATAAAAAACACAAGAGTTAAAGAAAATACAATATGGAATGAGTGTACTGGAGAAAGTGATCGAATGAACACAAGGGAAGAACGATTTAGTGGGCTGAAGGATCAGATTCCTTCCAAAAGTCACTGAGGGGAGGTGGGGAAACATTAGGAAAAAAAAAGCTAAGGGAGATGGAAAATAGAAACGGAGTCTCCAATATTTGAATAATAATAACTCAAGGAGTAAAGAAGTAGAGAAAAAAATTAAGGGAGAAAAATACTGTCTGAACATCAACTAACTGATAATGCCCAAGAAGGCCTCACCTCTATTCTGAAGTTCTACTCTGGCTTGAATAGCAGCAACGATAGTAAGCCGTCCTTGACCTGTATCTGATCTTCAAGATGATGTATCTAAAGTTTCTCCATTGAGTATGTTTGCAATCGTTTTTTTTCTGTACACACCCCTTATTTCCCGTATGCTGAGAGCTATGTTTGTCTTCTCTTATTTTGTTATCATCACTGGACACTGAACTTCATCATGTAACTTCTGAATAAATCATTGAAATTCTTCATCCATGAAGTAATCATATAACATTTTTCTTTGGTCTCTTTCTATGGACAAATTATATTGATAGACCACCTGATGTTGAAACATGCTTCCATTGCCAGCTAAACCTTACTTAAATATAAGATATATTTTAATCCACTTTTGAATTTATATCATTCAGATGATTTGTTATCTGTTTATTTTTGGCTACTCAATTTGTTGTGCTTTGAGAGGATGTGTTAAAAAAATCTTAGTATAATTGCTGATTTATCTATTTCTCACCACAGTTGTATAATTTGCAGCTTAATATAAGTTGCTAATATTTGGAGGAGGCTGTACTATAGGGTCACATGTGCTCATGATGGCAAAATACACATAAATATAAAATTTACCATTTTTACTATTTTCAAGTATACAATTCAGTGTGTTAAATACCTTCACATGTTGTACACCATCACCACTAGCCATGTCCAGAACTTTGTAATGATGTCAAAAAGAATCCTTCAGTTTCTATGACTGCCATTCCATCATATTTTATTTGGTTTATATTTGCCTGACATATCTTTTTTCATCATTAGAGTTTGAAACTTTCTTTACCTTTTTTATTTAAGTGTGTGGGTTGATGACACAGTTTGTATTTTTTTTAAATCTAAACTGACACTCTTAGTTGGGGTTTAACCATTTATACCTGTTACTTGTTACATTAGTACTTTTTCATTTTATTGTTGCTTTCTATTATAAAAACTGTTTCAGAGTAATATATAACTAAAACTTGTAAATCAGTAAATAAAATTTGATTTATCCATAGCAAAATACTTGGTTCCTTTTTTCTTCCCTGTTTTCCAGTTTATATTCATATCAGTTATATTATATTATTAATATATTAAATTAATATATTAATATTACACTGTTAGTATCTCCAATGTGTTAGTATTTGTCTTGCACGAATAAGAAAGATTGTCTAGCATATTCTTATGTAAATTTTGTCTCTACCCCCTCTTCTCACCCTCATCTCTGCTGTGATTTATCTAAAATTTTTATTCTAAATTATCTTTTTCTTTAGTCCTTGTTTCCTTCCTTCCTTCCTTCCTTCCTGAAACAATTTTATCGGGTAACTTGAGCATCTCTCATCCCATACATCTTGAATTTCCCTCCTGGATTTATTTATTTTTTGTCTTTACGTAAGGAATGCCTATCAGAAGTGTTTTCAAAGTGGGGTTTCGTGCAGTAGAACTCCTGAGCTTGCTGCAGACATGTTGCCTCTTATTTCTGCTTCCCACACTGCCTGTGAGAAGGGCCAGTGGAATGATTACATCCTCTGCTTGGAAGGCCCGGCAGGCCTTTCACTGTTCACTTCCTTGCAGGTCAGAGTGCAATGAGCCCTTATTTTAAAACCACAATCTCAATTCCAAAATCTTAGTGTGTCCACTTCCAGAAAAGGATCTTAATGCCCCGTTTTGTTCCATGTTACACTGTCTCCCCATCCCATTTTGAGATGTTTGAGTCTGAAGCCTTTGATGGAGTAAAGGGCATGTTGTCTTATTTCTCTGCCCTACATTTCTCCAACTATACCTCCACCCTTACCTTCACCATTAATCCCTTTGATAGTTTCTGTTGTGTTTCCACCAAGATCTCTGGTTGAGGAGAAGTAACAAAGGGAGTTGTTATTTGAACAAATTCCACTCTAAACTGTCTCTGGGCTCTCTGGAGCAGGCAAATACCTAGATTTCTATTGATATTTAGAGGGTCCTTCCTAGGCTCCTCTATTTTGTTCAGAGGTAGGAGTGGATACCACACTTTTCTAAATGGTCCCTTCCAGCCCTTTGCTCAGCCTAGGATTCTAGATGGCCCCAGCCTCCCAACCACCACCACTGGTTTCTACACCTCCACCTCCACCCCACTCAAAGTAACACCATTGATACATGCCCCACCTCCACTCCATTCCCACACTCACAGAATATTCTCTCCCATGTGGCCCACAGCTCTCTTGTTCTAACAACCTGGGAAAGCAGACTGATGCCACAATAAACATGTTCTTCTGGCTCTTAGTTCTCTTACTCGCTAGGTTCCCCAGACAGGACAGACACCAATTTCTACATCAACCAAACATAGAGAACACATTTCAAAGTTCTCCGAGTGTTCCTACTGCAGTCCCATCACTTGTCTTGAGTTGGAAAGAACCTAGCACTAGAATAGTTCTTGCCGAAGAATTTTCTTAACAAAATCTACCCACTCTTATTCAGTGGTGGCTGAGGATCCCCTGGGACTGAGACAAATAACAGCTTGGGCTCTTAGTGTCAACTTCAAATGTTTATGTTGTACAATGTTGTGTGAGTTACGCATTCATCTCTGTGCCTCAGTTTTATTATCTGTAATATGTGTGTAATAGTGGATAATAGTCGATTTTCTATGCGGGTTAAATAAGATCATACGTAGAGAACATGAAATACATGGAAAGTGCCATCTGATATTCTTACATAAACCTCTGCATAAATAGTGGATGCTATCTTTACAACAGGATGGCCCAATAGATTCCTCATTATGATTCTGAAGTCAGAGTTGCCTGAATCTGTGAGCTTAAGTATTCATGGGTATGAATCAGCTTGAAGAAAAACCCTAGAAAAGTTTTATCATTACTTCCATGTAATTTTCTGACAAATCGCAAATGATTATCAAAATTGCAAAATGTGGTGATAACATTTCTACAGGAAACGAGTAGGGCTGGTACTCCCTCAGTCTCTGGTGTGAATTTATTTATCTCCCTCATGCTGGGAACACCGATGACAAAGACTTGGGCTACCCTTTCTCCCTTTTGAGACCAACAAGCACAAACTCATCAAAATTCAGTTCAAATATCATCTTCTTAGTGAAAGCGGATCTTGACCAAAACCCACAAACAGAATTGTTTCCTTCCAGCCTCCACATTCCTGTAGTATTTTGTGCAGTCCCCTGTTCTTGTCTAGCTCCAGGGTATCTCGTTTCTCCCTGTCTATGTGGCCTCCTTGGATTGAACCCTTTGCCCTTACTCTTAAACAGGACTTTGAATCTGGGCACAGTCCTTGGTACCTCTGTTTCCTCTGTACTAAATGGCTGGTGTGACCGTACACTCAAGTTTTTCTCTCCTCCCCATGCTGATCATTTAATTTTGGCTTTCAGACCCTGTACTTATATCTGACACCTCAGGGTCTTCTTGTTCCTAATACAAATTTAGAAACTAAATAGAAGTGGAACTAGAAGCTAAGAGAGCATAGAAAAAGTAATTCCTGCATCTGGAAGTGAAGAGGGCCAGGAAGAGAGGAAGGCAAAGGATCTGAGATCTGTGTCTTGAAAGTACAAGTGTTTTTCAGGTAGAGATATACAAGGTGGGACAAGTAGGTTTAGAGTTGTTCATGTGAAAAATAGTATAATAATAAATAATAATACAAGAATAAACTCCATGTTTCACATAGTCACAACTGTATACCCACAGCTGCCCACCTCTGTACAAGTATAAGTTTATTTAAGGCAGATAAAACAGCATCATCAAAGCACAGAGGGGTGAGGGAAAGGTTGCCATGGCAGGGACCATGAAGACAATTGATGTGTGGGAGTGTAGGATGGGAGGGTCAGGGAGAATGATAGATGGAGACACTGGGAAGAAAAGATAAAAGTCGATAAATGTTGCTAGCTTAAAGAGCTTGGGTTTTGTTATTTATACATTGGGAAAACATCTAATGTTGTTCAAAAGGGGAGAGTAGGAGGATAGGGTAGGAGCTATTTCTGAAAGATCACTCTGACTGCCATGAGGTTAGTTTGGAGGGAAGAGTCAATATCATCAGCCCAGAAGGGACAGTCCTTCAATCTGTGACAGAACAGTGATGTCCCCCCACCCTTTAACACTTGGTTGTTATAGCAGAGGAATGCCTCTAGGAATAGATATAATGAGGTGGATTGTTTGCATGGAGTGTGAATGCGGGATGCAGGGAAGAATGACTAGGATGTTTGATCCTTGTGAATACGTGAATACTGGAAAATGAATGCAGCCAGGTGTGCTGGCTATAATCAGGAAGAAGACAAGATGTCCAGGAGGATATTGTTGTGAGACAAAAGACATGAGGGGTCCTGGGGAAGAAGAGGGGCAGGGGAGTCAGAATCCAGAGAGATGCAGAGGACACTATTCTGGACCTTGTAGCATAAATAGGAACTGTGTTGTGCCAGTCGCTGATTTGCTCTGAAGTTGGCATTTCTCTGGGCTCTGTTCCTGCTGCTTTGCAGCCAGGAGGGTAGTCACTGGGTAGTGTGGCCCCTCCATCAGGCTAAAATCCTCTCCCATTGACGGAAGGCCACCGCTCAAGCCAGCATCTTCTGCACCTCACAGAATGGGATGGTCAGTCATAAGAGTTTGCTTAACAGCCTCAGTGGAGAACTGAACCCTAGCTCCCTAAGTTTTCACTTCTTCCTCTGGCCTAGGATCTTTAGGCAATAGCTACAGACAGGTGAACCCTGGGTCTGGAGTTCAAGGACAGCTAGTTTTTTGGCTGACACTATATTTTGCTTCCACACTCATAAATATGTACAAATGAGACTTGATCTTAATAACTGTATATTCATTCTCTGACCTCCATAGAAAAGGAGTCACCAGAAAGCATTTCATCAGTATGAAATCCTAATTGTGGCCCCAGGTCATTTGATTTTAATAAATCAGCGCAGCTGAGTGATGGCTTAAAAGAGTTTCTATTTCCAAGAGGACTGACAGGGTGATGAGAAAAGCTCCTAATGACTGGTATCTCCTGGCAGAATCTTAATTACCAAATTCATAGGAAGTACCTGATAGCTCTACAGATGATTTGATTAGAAACCACATTTCTGAGTCTCTCCCGATGAGTCAGTTGCAGCGCCTTTAGGAGCCAAGTCTGTGTGTAAGGTCTCATGTGCACAGCGAGTCTCAATGTTGAAGGAGAACAAAATTCTCTCAAAACCTGTATTTTCAATGTCTAGCCTAGAAACAAAAATTGCCTTTTTTTTTCCCCTTGACTAGAACTTTCCAGGATAAGAATAGGTTGGAGTTAAAAAGCTATTCTAGTCAATATCTCTTATCATTTATCAATCACTATAGGTCAAGGTCATGTAAATCTCAAGGCATGGTACACGAGGTTTCACACCATAGAAAGTCCACCTCTTTGTTCATGTATATATTTGACAAACAAGAGCCACTGAGCCGCTGGGACAGCTACATGGTAAATGCTGGAGTGGCAACAATGGTGAGGAAGACCAAATATAATATCTTGCCTACTTGAGCTTACAATTTATTGGAGCAGATACAGCTAATCAAAAAGTTACCCAGAGAAATGCAAAGGAGCAGATACTTGTGCAGTGAAACAGATAATACATGAAATTGATCTGTATTATTCAGAGAAGTCTGGCTTTCTAAGAAAATGATCACTGGGCTGAGATATGGAAGAATAGTAGGAGAGGATTTAGTGAAGGCAGGTCAGGGGAAGCACTGGGTGGCAGGAGGTGAAAGTGGAAATTGCATTCTGGGAAAGGGAGAAGAAGGTACAAAGGCACTGGGGCAGCATGGAACTGGAAGGTGGTCGAGGCTGGAGAGCAATAAGTAGTGTGATTTGTCTCTATATAAAAATGAAACTGATTGTACAACCATGTGTACTCTGCAGTCAGATGAAAAATTCAGACAGTAAATGTTTAAAAGCATAAAAAGGGCTGAAAGAAATCGGGATGGGTGTAGGGGATGGTAGTGGAAGGTATCTCACTGATGTTGGAGGTGCAGGGGAGGACCTCACAGAGAAGGTGGAGTGTGAATTGGGAGCTGAAAGATCAGGGATGTCGTGAAACCCAGGCAGAAGGGAATGACTTCAAACTGTGCAGCTCAGGGTGGGTGGGGTGAAGGTGCAAGAAGACACCTGCAGAAGACGAGCTGGCAAAGTAGCCGATGGCCCGACAATAGGATGCCATGAAGGTCAAGCACAGGAGTTTCAGCCCCAAGAGCACCAAGGAAGGAGGTTAACAGTGGTCACTGGGAAGTGCTGGGGCTTCTTGTGAGCTGGAGTGAACCTGCCCAATCTAGATGCAAATTCAATCATACAAGTCACTGTGCTGGCCACATAAACCTATCTGCAAATCTTTATATGCTCCCCTTGAACTGGAAAGTGATTCTTATGAGAATGAGTGGACAAAGGACATTTTACCCCAAAAAGAGGGAAAGGTGTGTGAATGTGTGTGTACATGAGATGTGTGTGCTGTGGGTGAGAACAGGAGTGCCGGGGGATGGGAAGCCTGGGAAATGCTTTCAAGTACATGACGGCCTCTGGACCTGGAATAAGTACACCTTTTAGTATCCCTTCAATGACCAAAAGAATGTAAACTAAACTTCCCTAGAGATCAAATGCTTTTTTCCTCACGTATCCTAATGCCATTTTCACATATGCTCTCACTTGTCACTCTGGTCAAGGTAGGTCGCCTGCCATGTCACTTCCATGTGTGGCTTTCTCCTCCTGGGTTGTTGGACCCTGGGCATCACCAGTCTGTAGCTACTCAAATCCCCCCAAGTATTATCTGAGCTACTACTTCCAGGAAACCTCCAGATCCCCACTGGGAAGAATGCCCTCTCCCCTGGGTTCATGTGTGCTTGCACTCCATTCTGTCTTGTGTACTTAGGGCAGTGTCTGAGTCACAGGTCCTGACACAGGGTAAACAGATATTCAGGACGTATTTTCAAATTGGTGAAGAAAGAGCATAGTAATTGTGTACATGTTTTCTTTGTACTTGGGGTAAGATCTCAGTAGGTATCTACCTCCTGTCTGCAGCCCTCCAGTGCATGACAACTAGAGGTGCACAGTAGGATTAGGTGCTTTGTTCTTGTAAGGTTTATATGAGTGAATCAATAATTGAGACTCAATTGAAACCAAATTGGGTGACAGCATCCAATGGTTTCGATTAGAAATGGCACTGTTCCCCTTGCAGGTGGGTGTCGGAAACGTCTCAATGGCTGGTGGGGGCTCTACTAATATTTAGTGGCGGGGATCAAGGAGGGTAAACTCCCAGCTAGTCAAGGGAGGGTCTAGCATGAAAAACACATTTTCACCCCAAATGCCACCTGCACCACTTAGGTAGAATTGCCCGCTATAAATAATGATGAGAGACTAGAAAATGTCTTGAAGAAAGCTGTAGACCCGCTAGCTCTGGGGAAATTAAAAGAAAACAGCAGAATGTTGTCCTCATTACCTCTCTCAATCCTGTCCAGCCCCATGATACTAAAATCTCGGGGATGTAAAATCCAGGCCAAATGGTCCAGTCGCAGGGGTAGCCTTCGAGATCTCTGCTCCCATGAGAAAGGGCTTAGGGCTGGACTGTGCTTCCTCTGGCCAGGGGAGCTAGCTGCCCCTCTGCAGGGATTCCCCCTTGGAGAAATAACTCAGAGAAAATGCATACGTTCATGTTCATCACACAGATGACATCACAAGGAACGCTTCCAGCACTTTCTAAGTTTCTTTTCTTTTCTTTTCTTTCTTTTCTTTTTCCTTCCTCTTCTCTCTTCTCTTCTCTTCTCTTCTCTTCTCTTCTCTTCTCTTCTCTTCTCTTCTCTTCTCTTCTCTTCTCTTCTCTTCTCTTCTCTTCTCTTCTCTTCTCTTCTCTTCTCTTCTCTTCTCTTCTCTTCTCTTCTCTTTTTTTCTTCTAACTAAGCAAATAGCAGGAGTCAGCCCTAGACAGGAAATGTGGGGAGGGGACACTGAGGTAGGAGCAGGGATGAGGGTGGCAGAATGTCTGAAAGGGGACGTGATAGACCTGCAAGGTTTTGTGAGCACCCTCCACCTTCATCCCCTTCCCCAGTGACGGAGCCGACCACTCCCTTATATTTTATATAAATAGTCTCATATAGGTATATGTTGATAGGAATACATTTATATGATAAATGTGTTAATATGGATAATATATAACATCATCATAGTCTTAGTTACCAATAATTGTATTATGATAAAAGTTACAGTGTTATACATTATTTTATATAATGTTAACAAATATTAGTATCAGTATGCTATTGCACATTACAATATAACCACTATAATAACAAATTTATTAAAATGAATAATGATTCTATCTTCCCTTCTAATCCTGAAGCTTCCAGAGGACAGGGAAAATATCCTATTTATTGTGTGCCCAGTGCCCAGGAGGACACCCAAGGACTTCCTCCCTTATACCTTGTATTCACTTCTACTTTGTCCAAAAGTGCTTATGATTTTTAAAAAAAATTATGTCTTTGACACATTCTATGGCACAAAATCCTGATAGCAGTGACTATATTGTGCTCACTTTTGTGTCCCCAAAACCTATCCAAGTTCCACATCCTCAGGAGGTACTCAGCAAAATTTAGTTGAATCAAATTGAAATGAATCAGTGAGAATAAATTAAGCATTGAAAACTCTAGTCTGAATAGTATGAATAATGCATGATGGTGCTCCCGAAAAATATATTGAAGAAAAGGGACTGATTGGACTGAAGAATAAAGGGGCCCTAACAATTCTCTCAGGGGAGAAATTTAGCTGTCTTGGAAGGGAGTGAGTTTGTTGATGAAGGAAGTACTTATGCAGAGGGTAGAAATCTTGGCAGAAGAGATTTAGAGATTCAACCATCAGTTCAGAGCAGGTAGACTTGTTGTCCAGAGACATGTGATTGGAAATGTAAAGGTTTTATCTGGTTGCTCTACAAATATAGTTTCATTCACTTTCATTCACTGAGTCTCCAGAATACCCTGTCTTACTAGTACATTCCAGCTCGACACACTATAGAAGACACTAGGGATAATTAGAAAAATGAAATATATTCCACACCTTCCAGTCATTCCTAAGCCAAGACATACTTTCACTTAAATTATTTCAAGTTAAATTTCTGTAACTTAAAATAAAGAGAGTCTGGGCTAATAAAGGCACCTACCATTGCTTTCTCCAACATATTAAAAATAAAAAGCTTCTGGTTTCTTAAATGCAATATAAAGATCATCCATTGTTTTGAAGAGAAGGGTCCATTAAATATTATTTCCTTCCCCCTTCCCTTTAAATAACTTTGTGGAGGGCAAGCACTTTCCAAGTGTGTTCTAGAAAAGTTAATTGGTCTCAGTCAATGGTTTAGAAATTAGACCTTTTTAACAGAGGGATTATGGATTGTCCAAGATGTTTGTTCTCAATCGGCAAGGAGCACGAAGAGCTGCAGAGAGAGGCTAGTGAGGAATCTTCCCTCTCTCCTGCCAATGGCCCTGTCCTGACTCTTTGAGACAATTACTAAAAATTGACATGGCTTCTCATTGGTTCTCATTCTGAGTGAAGGGAGGAATCAGTGAGCACATAAACAAGCCAGTCCTTTCTTCACTCCACAGGAGAAAAGATGACAAGAGTATTGTTCAACTGGTTACTCTCCGTGAGATTCACTGTCTGTCTCTCTGAAGACACAGATTCCTTGTGGTAGTAGCATCCCTTCCCTGTTTTGACGAACACTCTGAACATCGATAACTATCTTTTGCAATCATGATGATACCCACTCCCGATTGACTTAACGATGATGACAGTAACCCTAATTATTATCTCAGTATATACTACTTTCCATGGAGATTACCCATGTACACTTTTCAATAAATTTCTGTGGCTCCTTTAGAGCCTGTATCTCAATAGGTATACAATGAAAGCCTATGAGAAATTAGTCACCAATTCCAGCCCCAAATAGTTACAGCTCTCTGATTATTCACATCTCACAGGAAAGTAAAATATAGTTGCAGACTCATATTGTTTAATCTCTGGGAGCCAAATCTGGGAGAAAGGTCTCTGGTCAAGGGCCGAATCATCTAAAACATGTTACCAGAGACCTCTGAGCCCCCTGCTTTGGCTGCAAGTTCCTTAACACACTTAGTCACGCACATCTCCAACAAAGAGAAGGTGGAAACAAGCCTGCCTATTTAGGGTGACAGAGACTTTTGTAAATATTGTATCTTTCCCCACAAAATCTCTGTCCACTTTAAAGATGAGGGCATTGTGGCTCAGAGGGACAAACTGCCCAAAGCTACCCAGCTACTAATTATGGAGCCAGGATTTCAAGCCCAGGGTCTATGCTCTTCACTGAACAGAGTGAGTGCTTCTCTCCGATTTCTTCTACCTGCAGTTGGTTCATCCCTACAGCAGAGCACTTCCTACATGGATGTCATTATTTATTTAAAGCTTTGTCTACCCCACCAGTTTCTAAACTCTTCATTTTGCTAATCTCTCTATGTATTGAACATTGTTTGGCTATTGGTAGGGATTTGGTAAATGTACGGTAATGGAGTAAATGCGTAAATGAAAGAAAGAAAGAAAAAGAAAGAACACACAAAGGAATGATAAAACAATAACATCTAAAATAAATGAATATTTTCTTCCCTAGATTCTTATTTGAACACTTTCCTAGATGTTTTCTAATTTTCTCCCCCCACCCCCCCACCCCCACCAGATATACTGGGACAATGCATTGTAATTCATACAATTTAGTGAACCTTTACAGAATGGAATTCTGGGCAGGTTCTTTAGGTGCAAACCTGACTTAGGCCAAAATCTGCTCAGAAATGCTCATTTATGTAGGGAGGCAGGCAGGAACATGATCATCCAACTGCAGCCAGTGTATGCCAAACAGAGAAGATTTCATTTGAGCAGAAGTAGGTATTTGAAGATTTCCCAAAGCAGTTAGTGTTTGAGATGGGCCTTTAAGAATGAGTAGGGTTTTAGAAAATGAGTGTTACACTATCAGCCAATTTCTTTCTTTCTGTAGAGGAGCATTTTCCCCATGTGCTCTTTTAACATTTCTCAATGGACAGGAAAGGGTTGAGAGATACCAAGACAGCAGGAACTGTCTATGATGTAAGAAGCCTAGCCAGTGTGATATGGCTGGGAAGAGTCCTTATGGAGGCCCTGTATTCTGGGGTATGGGTAAGCTGCCCACAGCACTGGGGCTTTCCTTAAGAGCACCTTTGCGTTCTTAAGAAATAGTCTACATTCCTTACCACAGTGCACTCAGCAACTCCCCATGCGGAGTACAGCTCTTCCTCATGTCAACTGTGAATGGAAGTAATTTGTTTATGGTTCACAGAGATCCTATCAGGCAGGGAGGAGACAAGGAACCACATTTTATCATCCAATCTGCCACTGCCTTTCTGCGGTATCCATTACTATGTTATAACCATGGAACCCAGACACTCAAAACAGACTCGTGGGCTGGCCACATAATCCTCTTATTCCAAACTTCGGTGGCCATGGGTGGAGAAGGGGCCAAATGAGATAGCATCTGATTAAGACCCAATGGCATGACAAAACAGAGGCAAGCAGGGGCAGGGAGCCTGCAGAGAGCTTGAATGCTCTTGGGAATTTGCCCATAACCCCAGAGCCAGGGAAGAAGCTTAAGAGTTGAGGTTTCAAGCCAAAGGGTATCATGACAGAAGATGACATTGATTTTTCCCCCAATTCTCATCAGGTCCCAACTGGCAAACTGCATAGATGACCATAGTCTTTTTTCTCTTGATACATCATGAGCAAGATAGTCTTGGTCCCCTCCCACATAGTGACAGTCCTTGCTCCAAGTCTGCCTCTCATCATCTCTTGTCTAGAGTGTTGCAATACCTTCCTCACTGTTTTCCTGGCCTCTGTTTATATCTATGGCAAATCCTTCTACACATTACAGACAAATCTACCTGTGACTGTTCCCTGGAAACCCATCACTCACTCTAGCCTACATCACATACAACAGCACTATCGCAGAATGTTTCTGAGATGATAAAAATGGCCTATCACTGCTCCACGCAATACGGCAGCTACTAGCCACATCAGCCTCTTGAGTATTGAAATATAGTAGTACAATTGAGGGACAGAGGTTTTCATTTTAACTAGTTTATATGTAAAGAGGTATACCTGTCTAACACTACCATATTAGACATTGTAAACCTGCAGGATGGGGTTACAGCCCCTCGGCCTGTCCCAATGTACGTACCTGTCTCATTTCCTACCACACTTCCTATCTGACTTTCCCACAAATAAACTAAACTCTTAATTTTAATCTCTGTGCCTTTGTTCCAGCTGTTCCCTGTAATCAAGCATCTTCTTCCTCATCATCTACTTAATGCATTTCTATTCAAATTTTAAGGTCTAAATTAAATGTCTCATCCACTGGGAAACCTATCTCAACTTCTCTTCCCCACCTAATGACTCACTCCCTCCCCTGTGCTCCCAAAGCTCTTGCATCTGCCTCTGTTATAGCACTTACCATATTGTATTGTAATTATTTGTTTACCTGGGCCTCTTACCCACTGGTCTAGGAACTTCAAAGGGCAGGTAGTAACTCATTCATCTCTGTAACCTTATCACCCAAGGAAGTCCACATTGGTAAATGTGTGGTGAACAGATGCCAACCTGCAGAATGAATTCATCATTTAATCAATCAGTGTTTAGCTCCAAGAGTTCCCTGAACTGACAGAGACATTAGTAAACTGTTGCAACATCAAAGCTGCTGAGGCCAACCTGTGATGTCAGGGACAGATGTGTACCCATGCAATGGTGGTACCTCCAGTTACACAGAGGGTCAACATGGAGCTCTCAAATCCAATTTAAATCTGAAAATACTTGGATGTGGGTGGGTGGTGCCTAGGGCTGGGAGGTTAAGCGGGGAGATACTAGAAACTGCAGGTGCCTAGAATAAAAAGCCAGAATCCTGAGGCCTCTGGGTGCTCAAGAATTTTGAATAGTTAATTAGAGGTGCCTTTAATATGCCAGACACAGAAAGACAAATGTTGCATGACCTCACTTATATGCAGAATATGACAAACATAAAAAAGAACTCTATTATCCTTTACTCAAGAGTGGGAGGAGGGTCTGCTGTAAAACACAATGCCTGCATTAACAGTGTGGTGTCGCGCATGCTCAAATATGGTAAATAAGAGCATAAGTCTCATGTGAAATGCTCTTACCACTCACACGAACAGAGCACAGGGATGTTTTGGGAGGTGATGAATATGTTCAATACCTTGATTGTGGTGATGGTATCACGGGCACATGCATCTGTCCACATTCAACCATATGTGTACATTGAATGTGTGCACTTTCTTTATCAATAATACCCCAGCAGGGCTCAATATACAGGGTCTGGCACAAATAATGCCCCTTGTAATCACAAAATCTTTTATTACAAAATCGTAAGCATGTCATTCTGTAACAAAACAAAATCACAGTCAAGCACACCATATGACATTTCAGGTGAAATGTTCAAATTAAAACTATAAATGATTACATCCATATTTTTACCCTACCAACCACACTCAAGCAGGTGGTACTTCTGCCAGACCCTGTATATCCCAAATAAAAGTGAAATTATAGTGAAAAAATAGTATAAAGAGAACTACTATTTGTTGAGCTCCTACTATGTGCCATTTTTATGTATGTTATCTCATTTGACTTTTCTAAAAACCCTGTGAGGTTATGTCTGCCTTCTACAGATGATGGAATCATCTCAGCTCAGAAAAAAGAAATGATTTTTTAACATCTTTCATATAGTAAATGAAGGTAGAGTGAAAACACAAACCTACCTCCCAAAGACAATTCCCCAGCTACTTCTATACAACTGGAGATATCACATGGAAATTTGTCTAATTGATATTCTGAGCCACCTCATGCCTGAAGAGGTTTACTATTCTCCCAAAGTGTTGAGGGAAATTAAAGTTGAAAAGGGCTACATGATCATCTATTCTGCTTCCTACACTTCATACTTGGGAAAATGAAGACCCAGAGAGAGGCAAGCACTGACCCAATGTACCCAGGGTCAGTGGCAGAGATGGGGTTTCTGATCTCAGGCTCGGGTCTCCCCAGCTTGTCTCCAGGTTTATTTAAAGGATGAGTTTCTGCTACTCTCCCTGCTGTGCATCACCGCACTAGCCAGGCCTTGAGACACCAGCAAGTACATGCCCTGCAGGCCTCAGGGAACACTGATAACAACCTTCTAGAAAGCACTGTGGCAATCTGCATCAGAGGCCTTAAACTTGCTCAAAAGAATTGACTGAGTGGCTGGTCTCATTTCTGGATGTCATTCTAAGGGAATTATCTGCAAAGTGCATATATAGTTGCCTGATGACCCTGGGATCAGAGTAGACAAAGGTTGCTAAGTTGGCTCAATTACTGGCAGTGCCCTTGAATTTGACAGCTGATGTTTTCCTTTCCAAGGCACCGGAAACCTTCTAGCCACAAAGATGGGACTGGTGTGACCAGGTTAAGACATCCTCTCCCTTTGAAGCCTCACCTCCTTGGCCAAGGTTTTCAGACAAAGTGCATGGAAGATTATTCCAGGTTACTGAATAAGCCAGATCTGACTCTTGTGCAGATTTTCCATAGGGGTAAAAGAAAACCTACCTACCTGCCCTCATGTTCAGGAGGTGGTCATAGCAACAGAGATACCTGTGCTCCACTAAAGGCCCCAGTCTTTCTTACCTGCTTCTCTCTGAGTGTCCATTTAAGCAGTATCAAACAGAAGCAGCATAAGTTACGGCTAAAGAGCTCACCGATAAATTCTGTTTCACAAGAAAGGAGAAACCACAAAATCTTTAAAAAGCTTTTACAGACGAACTGTTTCTAAGTACGACCACACTCCTGAAACACTCGATGCTCTTGAGATGCAGGATGCTGTTGGAGTCTATCCAAGACTTCAGATGCTATGAGGACTGGCCATTATCCTTGCCAGACGGGCTTGTCCATCTTCCCATCAGTTGCAAGACATTTAATAAAAACAGGCTGCGTTAATTCATGCTTGTTTTATGGACTGCTCCGCAGGGCCTCAACTGGGTAAGCCCGCAAGACCCAGCCGTGCATGGCAAATGGCTAAGCAGATGGTTTCAGTTTAGATAGTGGCTGTCAATGGTTTGGTGTGAACAGCTCTTGCAAACCAGCATGAAGTGAACAGATTGCATGGTGGCTGAGAGAAGCATATGTAATTGGAAACAGTAGCCGCTTAACAATGGGGGCACATTTTCAATCTTGATCAGAGTGGCTCCAGTTTGGAAAAAGAGCACTGATTAACGAAATGTGTTTTTGGCTGTGATGAACTCAATATTAAGAAAAGTTGGGGTAGTGTCCCAGGACAGGGCTGGGTGTGGCTGGTCTGCTACATGAATCAAGGACGTCTGGGCCCCAGAACTAATCCTATTCCCTGGAGACTGGGAAGCCCTGGTTGAGACAGGGAGCATGCTCAGATGAGCCTGATCAGTAAGCTGGGCATTGCCATAGTTGGGATTACAGTGGCGGAGAAGGTCAGATAGCTCATGCAAACTGTGGCTCAGGCATGAGAGACCAGAAAAGGCAGAAATCCACCTGGGTTCTTTGGAGAAAGAAAGCAGCTGTGCAGGTGAATTTTGGAGACCCCAAAGACAGAGGGCATGTGAGTCTGTGGCAGATGGTGTAGCCGTGGGCTCCAGGCCAGGGCTAGGTCAAAGGCTTGAGCTAGGTCAAAGGATCTTGAGGAGAAATAGTATGGGCAAGACAGAGATCTTTCCCAGAAGGACAGGAAAATGAAAATACGCACTGAGAGAGTTCCAGAGTAAATGGACCCATGCAGTAACTGACTCACTGCCTCAGAGCCAACTTTGCAGAACATGCAGCTTCAATATGCATGCACATTTATTGAGTAACTCAGGGCCTAGGCCCGGAGATACGCTGAGGACACAAGGGTCGGTGAGGCATGAGTGGTCCTCCCAGATCCTTGTGCCCATCATCCCAGGTCTTCCTCGGCCCATCAGCACCCCTCTAGAAAAGATCTGCTGACCAACCTGACTGTCCCAAATTCTCCTGCTATTCAGGTGCCAGGTGGTTGCCATTCCTAGTGCCAAGTTTTATTTTTTCATGTACTGGATGATGCTTTACTTAACTCCCTTACTAGACTGTACGTACCATGACATCGGGGATCATTTCCATTTTATTTTTTTCCTCCAATATTTTGTACCTGTCCGGGAGTAGACACACAAGAATATTTGCTTAATTAATGTATAGATGAGTGAGAGGGGAAAAAACTGATTTCTTTTCTCGAAGTTCTCAGACATATACAGAGTGATAACACTAAGGTAGAAGGAAGGGTTCAACCCAGATTGTGGGAAGTCAAGAAAGGCTTCCTGGAGGAGGTGAACCTCAAACTAAGGTTTGATGCTTAAGGTGAATTTGGCCCAGCAAAAGTGGCAGAAAGAGCTGGAATAACCTGATGTTATTCTTGAGAGATAGGATAAAGCTGCTTCAGTGTTTTCTGTCCAATGCTTCCCAATTCTGGGTGTCCCCTGGCCCCATATGGAGTACATGAGGTAGAATGGCAGGGGTCCAGATAAGGCCAGCACAGGACAGAGAACCAGGTACCAAAGGAACAGCAGAGTCCTTCTTGGGGGAAGTACTGCCTCTCTCTGTCAAAGCGATCATAGAATTGACAGTCTGAGGTCTGGTTGAGTGGGTGTCATGGCGACTACAGAAAGGGACCGAGCCTGTTTGTGCCCTAGCAGTACCTGGGCCTGACCCTGGTCTGCCTTCCCACAGTGGCCTATCCTGGGCCTGGCACCATCTTCACTGGGTGCCAGGAAGGCCCGCTGCCCAGCCCGAGGGACCTTTGGCATGGAGCACTAGGACTGCGGGGGCTGCCCACAGATAGGCTGCCTTTCTCTGTACTATCTCCTTGAGTCAATTTCCTCTGGCGATAACGCTGGCCCCATGCAAACAGTCTGTGTGAAGGAGGCATTCTTCCCTCTGCCCACTTCTACAGCCTGGCTCAGCTCTTCCGGCAAAGCATGTGCTGTTGACCTGACAAAGTCACCTAGGCGCTGTGAGTCACACGTACACACTGCACTGAATCAGAGGAGGTTCAATGCCATCTGCCCCCCCCCACCCCCGCATTGACTGATGAGGAAACTGAGGCCCAGAGCGAGGGAGGGACTACCAACTTCAGGTCCCACATAAAGTCACCAGCACTTTGGCCTTTTGAGGCTCTCCCCTCAAGTGCTAAGTCACCAAAGAACATAGACAATGAAAGAAACAAGCAAGCATCTGAACCCTGTTGCAGAAACGCAGTCAGCTTGGGTCTTTGGAGCGTAATCGTGCAGTTGGACCCTGTACCACACCTGCAGACCCAGTTGTGGGACTCCAGGCAAGTTGCTGTACTTCTCTGAGTCTGTCATAGCGGGATGAAAATGATCATGCTTCTCACATTGTCCCTGCCCTTGGGAAGTTCACTGCTGTTTGGAGAGACAGGTGTCCCAAATCAATCATGGTATGAGTATACTTCTAGAGATGTGAACAAAGTACATAATTAGTCTAGGGGGTGACAGTTTCTGGGAGTACCAGGGCGGGCTTCTCAGAGGAGGTGAGACTTTTCCAGGATTTTTTAGCAGGTCATCATGTAGCTGTAGTGGATGAGCCCTAAAAGCATAAAAACCAGTGTATACCTGGAGGCATGTGGGAACTCCCTACTGTGTGTCATGATTGGAGTGTCAAGTGCAGGGAAGTGGGCAGGGGCTGGGCACAGGTCTGACATAGGAGTCGGAGTCCAGATCCTGAAGGACAGGAGAAGGGTGATCAGATCTGAGATGGCAGCAGTCACTCTGGGTCATCAAGTGAAATACACCACTCTGAACTTTGCCCTGAAAACGAAACCTAATGATTCATTGTCAGCACATCTTATGTCTCGTTACATCCAAGTTGTCAATTTAAATTGTATTGCTTTCACAGTTCAAGTCGGATAGTTTTAAAGGAGTGACAAATATAAGGATTTCGTAAGTACTTTCAGGTTTGCACACACAGAAAGAGCACTAAGTCATTTTGTAAAAGCTCACCTGGAGGTTGCTATGGAGGATGGAATATTTGGGACTGGACTGGAGTCAAGAAGTCCAGCCGGAAGGAGATGACGATTATCCAAGTGAGAAATAGTTCCCGAGACAGAATATAGTATACACACCGTTTTAAAATGTGGGCTCCTCTTCACACCCTCTGGAGACTAGTTCAGTTTCTAACTCACATTATTTAATTTGGATGAATAAAATCACTTCTCAGTTTCCTCTTTTATAAAATTGAGATCGTAATACAATGGAGCTACCTCATCAGATGACAGTAAAGGTTAATGAGAACCCAGATGAAATACTTAGCATGGAATCTGGCTAAAGTATATGCTCCATATCAATTTAAAAATTTCGCAGCAAACCACACCAACAATAGACAAGGATTGGACAAAGGGCACCTTACTACATGCCGACATGTAATTTTGGTGCAGAGGGAGAGGACAGAATAAGGGGAGGGCAACCTTTAGGATGGAAGAGAATCCAATGTGCAGCCAACAGAGCCCTGTGGTCAGTTCCTTCCTGAGCATTTCTCCAGTGCTCAGCTTTCTCTCCAGGGATGACAGTGAGGGACCCTAGCACCTACAAGCACAACAAGGTGAAAAAGGATGCCTTTACTTCTGCACCTCGCCTCACTTCACAGCATCATTTACTGACGGCTGGAGGATTTATTGGGACGCTGAGAGCAAAGGCTCTTTTGACTTGTACTGAAATAAGTTTCATTTAAAGGTGAGCATTGCACGTGGTGCTGCTTTGGTCAAAGGAAGACAGTCCTCAGTAACTATTCCTACAAACCTTCAGGTCTCCTAGGGTGGGGCTTGATATTTTCAATCCATTTCTGGGTCCCCTCCCTCTGCTCTATACCAGGAGGCAAAGACTATTAAAATACAACTGATAAATTGTAAAGTTCTTTTCCTAATCATGTTTCAACACTTAGGAGAAAAATTTAAGAGTTGCCTTCACCTTCACCCAGATTTTATGGTTTTGAACCCTCCATTTTTTGGTCATAAATTCCATTTCCTATAACTTCAATAGATTTGGAGAAACATTCTAGTCTCTTAGCTTACACAAGGAGGAAGTGTAAATTGTTAGAACTTTAATATTCCCCTGTGTTGGAGCAACACTGTGCTCCTGGTCAGGTTAAACAAGCTTCCAAAGAACTCAAGTGTAGGGTAGCAGAACTGCAAAATAACTAGCAGAATTTGAGAATAACTAATTTGGAAATTAGAGAGAGAGCTGCCTTTCACTCACTCACTCACTCACTCACTCACTCACTCACTCATTCATATACTGAGCAAGTATTTATTGATCTGTGATGTTTTGCCCTGTGATCTGTGCTGGAGATACAGCAATCAGCTCAGGTTTGAGTTTAGGGCCTCAGAGAACTGCTCCTCCAGCAAGGCAGGCAGAGACTAAACACATTCAATAAGACAACACCATGGCCTTTAATGTTGCAAGGGGCATAAGTGGAAGCACCCGCAGCTTTAAGAGTGTCATTAACTAGAGTAATTTGATCTTCTCTCATGGGCTTGTATCATAGTCCTACCACTTTCTAATCACATGGCTTATCCAGGAGCTGAAACTTCTGTGCCTCAGTTTCCTCGTCTGTAACCCATAGCTCTGCCTTTTGGGGATGAGAATTACAGAAGATAAATTGTGAATACGCCAGCACAAGAATGGGCTGTAGTGAGTGCTCAGTAAATAAGTGCTCACTTTTTTTGTCCTTGCCTCCTTAAGGTTACTAATACTTCAGGTAAAAAAGAAGTTATTTACAAAATTACTTGTTTTGAAATTATAGAGGTGGGAATTAGTCTACATTTTTAGGTTGACTACGTCACTACCAAAATTCTCTCTCTCTCTCTCCCCACCCCCCACCCCCAACCCCGTCATCACGCTAGGCCTGGGCTCCAGGACCAACAGCAGACGAAGGCAGGGTCACCCTTGGGCCCTGAATCTGGAAGCAAACCCTTGGTGCTATGGCAAAGGCAGTTCATGGCACTCAGAATCCTCTTCCTCCCTCCTCACTGTCCAGAGGTGTTCGACATAAACTCTAGGGTTGGCTAAGTGCATCTTGCACAAGAAACAGGAGCGGAGCACTATTGATGTTTCACCAAAGCACCTCCACCCCATCACCGGTAGCTCAGACACTGAACAAGGGGAAGAGCCATTCTGTGGGTCCAATCCTGAGCTGACAC
Organism: Macrotus californicus; assembly: GCA_007922815.1. NCBI lineage: Eukaryota > Metazoa > Chordata > Mammalia > Chiroptera > Phyllostomidae > Macrotus > Macrotus californicus. The sequence continues at coordinate 81,317 of VMDR010001324.1, read as the reverse complement.
AGTGGCCGTAAAGCAGTGCTTTCATAAAGTGGGGCCCCAGCCAAACCGAAACCACCATGCTTGGAGAAAAGCACTGAGAAGAAATACACTGAAAGCACAATGATGGGAAACATGACCTTTTCTCCTCAGTTTACTTCAATACATTTTCCTAAACATGACTGATGTCACACGTTACTTCTTACATGTTAGGGTAAAGACAGTTATTAAAGGCACACAACTGTGAGCTCATACAGCAGCTAGACTAGATTAAGCACATCTCTAAAGCATGATATTGGCTCTCGCACAGATACACCACTCATTTTGCCAAAGCAAGAATGCCAACTCTGGGATATGATCTAGGTGGGGCTCCTCTGCTGCTCCCCCCTTTTCCTTCCTCTGTTCCTGTGAGTTTGCTCATACATGCCCTAAAAATGCATCTCTTACTGTACTTGCTTCATTTTTATGCCTCTTTACTAATGGCATGTGAGTTCTTCAAAGTCCATAGTCTTATCTTGCACAGGTTTTTGGTGTTTCTTTAACCCCTGTATTTAAGGCAAGACACCTGCAAATAACATAACAATAATGACAGTGATGACGATGACAGTAACAGCAGAGGAAGGACAAAGGGAAAAGGAACTGCTATTTACTATCTATGGGCCAGGTCCTTCCATGGGTCATTTAGCTCATTCTGTCTCTAGACCTAACAGGCTGGGTGCACACTAGTCATATTTCCAATCTACAGATGACGAAACTGAGCTCAGAGAGGCTGAGGAGGCTGCCTCCTAAGGTCTCCTAGCAAGACGGTGTGAAGCTGCGCTGCAAACCCAGAGCCATGCTCCTGTGCTACACATGGCTGGCCACTGAGACAATGTGGCATTGAACAAATCTCTTTTTAAAAATTGAACTGTCATTGGGTATTCTGTAGATCAAACAAACACAAGAGGCAAATAGTCCAATAATAAGGGATGGGAAAGTTCAATGCTTTGGGGGACTGGGCAGCAAAGCGGGCAGAGTGGGTTCAAGTCCAGAACGCATATCTCATCCACAGGGAGCACCTATGGGCGTGGACTCACTTTTTTTACCTCTTTAAAAGAAGATTACCAGGGCCCGATGGTGCAAAACAGAGAAATCCTGGACAACTCTAACTAGAACTATTTTTTTTACACGCCCTTAATAGAGTACTTCCAAGTTCCCAGCAGGAATTGAAAGTTGGCATCAGAACCCCAGTGACTGATAACGATCACTTGTTCTAGATATTTATATTTAAATTAATAATGTAGTAGCACATATCAATTCTGAGTCCCACCTGTGAATTCAGTGGTCCTCCACTGATCCTTCTGTTGCCTTCATAAAACCCAGCACACAAGTATGGATGTGAGTGAGCTTCATTCCAGATCAACAATTTCCTGTATAAGCAAGTAACCCCAGCAGACTTTTTCTGCCTCTATGTCCCTTGTCCGCCGAGAAACCAGGCTTTCCAGCTCAGGTTCTTCCTGAGTAATCCAGAATAAACCCAAAGAGTGACCATTTCCTTGTGTTGTTTGTCAACCCTCTCAGTGAAGGTCAGCCCTGACTCTCAGGTTAAAGCACAAAATTTTTCTGTTTGTTTGCACACTAGGAAAATGAAAACTTTGGAAGAGGAGAAACAGGTAAATGTCTTGGAAGGTTTTATCAAGTTTGGTAAATTCCAATTAAATTAGTGGACACATGGCAGGTAAGTTTGGGAAAGCAAAAACAATTTTTAAAAACACATGTTATTTCTTTAGAAAAGAATAAAATAGTAAGTAACATGGCTAATGTCAAAATTGTTGTAGGAGAGTCAGGTTCTACTGTAGGTTTAATTCCCTTACCTATTTACCTGTTAAATTCAGGGTAAGTTCTGTGAGCAATATAGAGATTTCTGCTTCTTCTGTATCTTTGCATCGTTCTGTGTTCTTTGAGCTTCTACTGTGTGCCAGGCACCGCTCTCAGCACTAGGTATTTAAGAAGTGTTCAAATACTGGCCCTGCATTATTATGCTTACAACATAGTGAGCATGGTGAGCATTTTGATATCCAGAATATACTATAGAAAGCACCTGGTCAACTCCTAACTACCCTTCAAAACAGCTCAGCTGCCACCATCTTCAGGAAGTTTTCTGAAGAATAAGTCATTTCTAATAGCATGTATTAATGTACATGCTTTAGTATTTTGAAGTTATTGGTTACACATCCACCTCTCCACTAAAGCAAGTGCTTTCCTCAAGCAAGGACTAGGTCTTTTCATCTTTGTTTGGAACAAAGGGACCGCAGATGTAAAGATGAAGAGAACAGACATTTTCTTAAATGTTGTATGCATGATAAGAGTGTGTCGAGTGAAAAAACGGCCAAGAAGATGCACTAAGTGCAGTGTATGGCAGGGATGGAGTGGTACGAAGAAGACACAAACGTGACAGCAAGGCTGATAAATACAGGAGGCAGAGTATAAACACACATCAAATATAAAAGTGGAGGGGCTACCATCATGTCGCTGGCATTGGAAGACACAGGAAAATTGTAACCACTGGCAATTTTAAACTAACCAAAAGGCAGATGAGAAAATTGAGAACATGAAGATACATTTAAGTTCAGCTGAGTTACTGTTTCAAAATAACTTTACGGCTTTCTTATTATCATCACCGAAATTCCTGAAGGGGGGTTTTATTCCTGAATTTGCGTATCCACAATGCTCATTATAGTGCCTGACTTTTAGTAGCTACTTCATGCATCGTATTGAATCAGACTTAAAGGCAATGATGTAGTGGACAAAGATGATTAAAATAAGATGGTAAGAAATGAGTGAGTACAAATGAGGAAAATTACTTTGAAAAGTAAATATAGATGTCTAAAGATTATTTATTGTACACATGCATTTTCCTCTACTTCTGTCTCAAAATTCCACTTGAACAATAGTTTAGGGACTAAAAAATAAAGACAGAAACCCACAAGGGTAAAGAATACAGGAGAAAATAGAAACAACTTTTTGCAAGATGGAAAGCAGATGGGAACGGAATTAGCAGGCTCAGTGAAGCTGAGTTAGAAGCCAACAGTAGAGAAAGCTGCAGAATCCCTGGGCTTGGTGGCATTAGGTACCTCTGCAGAGGGGGTTCAAAGCAGGAGGGCTGGTTGGAAGTATATTTAAAAATCAGTGAAACCCTCCCCTAACCACCACCTCCCCCTCCCCCCCAACCTACTATCATATCCTAGCTGAATGAATATTGGAGTTTTTTTTCTCTTAAGAGGGTAAAACAACAGATCTCAAGATTGGAGAACATTAACAGAGTTGAAAAGTGGGTGCCACGCTGAAAAGGGGTTATTCAATAACAGTGTACCTACTGCATGTTGCTATTCAGACTTTCCCCTCACACAGATCCCAGGATGCTGCGATCTAGACTTCTATCCTGCAGGCTGGAGGCTACAGGGGACTTTCTGGGCATTCTCATCATTCTGAGAGAAAGAAACATAAGTGCTAACCTTGCAGTATGAAATGGCCCAACCAGATGATCTTATACTGAAGTCCATTAAACCCCTCAGACAGACAGAGCTTTTTAGTGCAATAACTTAACTGTGACATTTAATACAGAGACCAAATGAATAAGCAAACAAGGAATATAGCCCATGCAGATACATGAAAATTCTAGAAAGCTATCATTAATATTCTGCAAGAGATGAAAGAAGAATTTGCATCAATGGAAGAAGAACCATATATAACAAATAAGACCACAAAACACACAGGAAAAAAATTAAATGAAAGCATAAATGAAACATTAAATGAGAGGATTTTAAGGTAAATCTGAGGAAGTCATCCTGAAAGAAAACATAAAGGAGATGGAAAATAGATAATGATGAATGAATCATTCCAGAAGGTATAACATCTGAAAAAAACAGAATTCTGGAAAATACAAGTCAGAAAACAGAAGGTCAGGCATGGTTAAAGAAATAACTCAAGAAAAAAAATTCAGAACTAAAGCATGAAATTTTTAGGCCAAGTGGGTCCAGCACAATAGATGAAAATACACTCACATCAAAATACATCATCATATCATTTTAGATCACTGGAAACAAAGTGAATCTTTGAAGTCTTTCAGAACAGAGAAAAAAATGTTTTCATATAAAGAATCAGGAATAAGAAAGGTAACTTTTCCAAACACACCTAAAAACTAAAAGAAAATTGAGCAATGTTATACCTAGACCAACTATCCATTAAGTGAGATAGTAAAATAAAGGTATTTTCAAACTTAAAAGGTCTTAAAGAAATTTGTCATCACATTTGAAAATGTACGCCACCGAGAGAGAAAACCAAGAAAGAAATGGAACCCAGGGAACAGTGGATCCAACACAGGCGATGGGCAATGGAGATGCCCCAAGATAATGGCAGAAAAGGTCCCAAAGTGTCAGTCATGCAAGAGGTGTAGAGGAAATGTCTACGTAAGAGAAGTGCAGAGGACTCTGGAGTTCTGTTCAATATTAGCTGATGTGATTGACTGTGTGTGGGGGAATGCACTTTAGATGTAATGTGGTTCCTGCAGCAATTGCATATGGGAAACGGACTCATGCTCCCGGGAAGCAGGTGAATGAATGGATAGAGTGTGATGACTGCCTGGTGTTACCTGTTACTGTAGGAATGCATTGTCCTGCCTAGTGGCTACCCACCATGTGAGCTTACTATTAGCTCCCTATAAAAAGGGATCCTGTGCTGGGAGGCGTGTGGATTTCCCCAGCCTGCCACCACCAGGAGCAGCTGCTTTGTCCGTGTATGTATTTTCTCCTATTACAGCTCTCAGGAATTTGAATAAGGCTATGTGTCAGTTCTTTGGAGTCAATCCTGAGTTTAGACATTTGTGTCTCTCCCCCAGCAACGTATTTAAGGGATCTGTCATAACGTGGGCAGAATTTGTCGATAAATTAGTGATATGCATGTGGAAAACGAAGTAAAAAGAAAAAAAGTTTTTTAAAAACCAAAAGATTGTTCAGGAAAACAAACCTACAATATAGATCAACTGTGAAGAGAATTTAAATAATCCAAATTGACTGAACCACAATTAAAGTATAGTTATCTGGGGCTAAACAGGGAGGAACCAAAATGTGCCTGGGCTTAGTGGAACAAAGGGTAAAAGAGAGCTACATTTTCATTTCTCATATTAGGAAGTTAAGCTTTAATTCCAAAGCTAAAATAAAAATTAAGAAGCAGCATGATAAGCATGTCATTGAGAGCAGTGGCCTTCAACATCTGTGGCACCAGGGACCTGCTTCCCTGGAGAGAATTCTTCCTCAGATGGGGGGTGGTAGATGTAGGGGGGGCCAAGCTTGGGGGGTAATGCAAGGGAAGCTTCGTTCACCCGCCTGCCGTGCAGCCCAGGTCCTACCAGGCCACAAACAGGTACCAGTCCGCAGCCTGGGGGTTGGGGACCCCTGGTTTCGGGGGCATGGAGGATAATAAGAAAAATGAAACGAATGAGCTAAAGAATGAGTATATACACTTGCAGCTAGAATTATTTAATTCTTTATACTATTCATGTGAATCGCACTGACAAAACGCAAACTGAATGTATTTTAAAAAACTAATGTATCAAGTTATGGAAAAAGGTAAGATATTGACCTCTACCCTTGGCTCTCATGGACTACTTTAATTTCTAAATATTCATATTCACCAACATTCTTGCTCTTTCTTCAAGGATTTAAGGTAGCCCCTGGGAGAGTGTAACCATCTTTGACTTGCATCCTAGAGGTTTATAAATCGTTGCTTTTCTGATTAAACTTGCTTTGGAAGGCTAAGCGGGGCGGACATATTGTCTGTTTGCCTTGGGAATTAGGTTACAAATGCTGAGCAAAGATTTTGCCTCTCCATTCTGTATTGGTGTTTACTCAGGCAGGTACCATTTTGTGGCAAAGCAGATAAGATCTGTTCCCAGGCCTGTAAGGGGTGACAAGTATATTATTTGAACATGTGGGAAAATTATTTAAATAAAAAATGTACAAGATTATCAACATCCCTATCACCCAGTTTAAACAGGAACCACATAAATGTCACTCTGCTTTCATGTACTTTGCAGCTTATTCCTGAGGTGTCCACGGAGGGCAGGTTGGGAAGACGTCCCGAGCAGCTGAGAATTCACTGAGGTGGGTATGGGGAAAATGAGAGCTGCTGCAAGTACCATTTACTGGACGTTAAGTTTTAAACCAATGTTGTCGTATTTAATCTCTAGACCAACATTATCGGGCACTTACTAACACCCTTACTTTACAGATAAGGAAAGTAACACTTAGAGTTTAAGTACCTTGACTGAGCGAAAGAGCTGGGAATCACATTTACATCTACTTCATTATAAAGTCCCATCTCTTAACATTCGTACAACTTAGGTGGGAGCTAAGTATTTTGTTAATAGAGTAGGGAGTTTTGGTGTTTGTAAGCACATCTGCACACATACACACACACACACACACACACCGTTTGTTGAGAGATAGATATAAAAATACTAGAGAATTCTGGAATCCTATTTTGACCTGTCACCCATAGGTCCCCTTGCAGTTTCTAAGGGAAATAAATCTACCAAGGATAAAGCCCAACCCACATGCTGTCTTTGTACCCATGCAGCTTGGTTCTAAACACCTACATGGTCCCTCAGTGAGTTAGGCTGAGTGGTGTGGAAGAGGCCTATGGCCTAGCTAGAAATAGAGCTAGCTGCCTGTTCTCTGGACATTTCCTAACCAGCCATGTGCTAAATAATTGCACTGGACTGTGAGAGCCAATAGCTACATTTTCAGGCATCCTGAGAGCCCGTCGATGTCAAGTGGGTTGCTTGAAATGGGCAATGGTGGGAGGATTTATACCACAGAATTTGGCAAATGCTAAAAATGAGGACTTCCTTTTCTTTCCTCTTTTTTCCTTTTGTTGTTATTAAACTTCCACCAGCACATTACTGCCTAATTCAGTACCTTAGCTCCCTGAATCCAACCACTCCTATGCACACAGAAAACTACTCAGTCCAAATACAAAGAGGGTTCCCCAAGCCCCAGATCTGCGGCCCCAGACCTTGAGGCAGGACAACAGAGCTTCTAGTTGTGTTAACAAAGGTTGAGGAGAAGCAGGCAGCAACAGAGATTAAGGGGAAAGTCAAGGGTGAGCCAAGACAGATGGCTGGACCACTTCCCAGAGCAGCAGGTTCTTTCAGCCTCTTCTCGCCTCACCTCCCCTTTTTGGCCTCAGACCTGAATCCCTTTGCTCCTTCTCAGAGAAAGTCCTACTTACAAGCCTTGTGACCACACACTACCTTAACAGACCCCACTTTAAGTGGGGGAGTGACAACTTTCCAGGGCTACAGCAACTTGCTGGTTGTCCAACTGAAAGCAAACATGTCACCTACTGGAACCACACTTTTGTTTGCTGTCAAATCGGGTTTCAGGGGTACCGGTGAGGAACAAATGTCAAGGTTCCTTATATACTTGCCAAGCCAGACAGATGTACAAGATTGTTATTGTCAATATTATGATTGTGGATTTCAGTATTTCTATCAGGGACAATACTTGGAGGTAGAAAGAATCTCACTCATCTCAGAGACTAAAACAGCTTATTTGGTGAATATTTCAATGAACAGCAAGGTCAGGAGCACGATGCTCTGTAGCCGAAATGCCAGAGATCACATGAGCCCCCCCCCCCATCCCCAACAGCACAGGGTGGTTACACTGTACTCAGGCCTGGGCTTTGACATGCAGCCGGGCCATGGAAGGCATCTTTGAGAGGAACATGTGACCTTATTTGCCAGCCTGTCCATTCCTTTTCCCTAATCAATCTGTAACAGCTGTTTTTGTTTTAACCCAGATTCCTTGAATTCTTGAGCCATTTCTTTCCTGAGGATACAACATGGGTTTACAGGGACATTGTCCTCACGGACGACTTCAGGCAGAGGTGCCTTTCTAAGGTCTTCCTTTTAGGGTAGCTGAGTGATGGGGAGCTGGGAGTAGAGTTATCTGAATTTGTTTGCTCACATACCAGTGGGCCCCTAGACCAGCGGGTCCTGTCTGTGTATTTCTACGCCCTCTTGATAAACAGTGATAACAATACAGGCTGGCTCGGGGTAGGAATGGCTAAAGACGAGTCCCATCGTCTCTGTAACACCTTCTCTCTCCCCATCAGCACAAGCGAATACACAGAGAACATCAGGAGGGCATGCGTGTGGAAGAAAGGGGACATTGCACGTACTCCTCCTTCCCCGGCAGGGAGAACGCCACCCCCCAGCTCTGTCTGCACAGAAATCTGGAGCTGCCCCTTAGGACAGCCATCTCCAAACGCTTGAGGGGCTGAGGTTTAGAGGAAGAAATGGAGCTGACTGATGTGGCTCAGGTTTAAAATTTCAACAAGTGGGTGGAATGTTCAAGGAAGCAGTTACGGCTCCTTCTACAGGCCGAGGAGTACGCCCTCAGCAAATCAGGTCGCTGGGGCATGTAGATCCGTAGGGTGTTGAATATGGTTGGACATGCACTTCACACTTTATCAGTCACATCTGAATATGTTTGAAAGCTTCTCCACACAGAGCCAATCTTCATGGAAAAGAAATTAATTCAGGGAGTGGGTTCTCCTTTAAGCAGAGGATTTCACTGTTTCTAAGACCTGGGAATGAACTACAAGTGACCTCCACTTTCCTGCAGACAGTCACTACTCTTGAAAGGTCTTTGAATAACATATGAAGGAACTTCATGGCTCTCCTCATTTGTACCCCAGGTAGTTTGGTGGTTGTGTGGGTGATAATGACTCTTTTATAAGAGCTGTGAACATGCACATGCATGTGTGTGTTCAAAGCAGTGGACAAATTTCTGTTTTACTTAGCTGCTTGGAAAAATGTTGTCACAACTTATGAAAAGGTGCACTTCCTCTCATTGTGATGTTCTGATAATGACAGTGAGGTTACATTCTGTTTCCTTTTTTTTTTTTTGGTCTTGGCTAACAAAAGAGTCAGCTCAATTTGGTCCTCATCTGCAGCAATTATCTGTGAATAAAACTTGGTTAAGATTATTCAGTTTTCACTCTTCTCCAAAGGCTTTTGGGTAGAAAAATTCCTATTGGACATTTGGCAGAAGTTGAAAGGATAAATAAACCAAATAAATAACGAAAGGATAAATCACATATAAAATGTTCTACTGAGCTGGTCTCGCAGAACTCCAAGTTTTAAGTTGGATGGCTTTACTGGACTGTTACCTACTACAGTTGCCTAAAGGAATCGAAAAATTTGGTATGTAATTCAAATTCACTATGTCTCAGCTTAACAACAGTTAAGTAGGACAATAATATCTGTACTCTTCGTAGTGTATAAAATATTGTCAAAGTCAGTAAGTACATGTTTAAAATCCCAGATTGTACATACAACTTTTATTATACATTTTCTCCTACAGGGTAAAAATAAACATCCTTGTTTCCTGAAAAAAGAAACACCTTTTTTTTTTAATGACAAGTAATAAGCACGTCAAATGTTCACTAAATTTGTGCCTCACAGTCTTTGCTGTCAACATAAAATTTTGCAAGGCCGGATACAAATTTTGCAGTAGCTTTGTGAAACAAGATGGGTGTCACTTTGGTCAAACAAATCAATTTGTGTAATAAAACATTCTATGTTTGATAAGCCTTTTGTCACCAACACATCTTGATTAAATTATCATCATGCAAAACACGGACTTGGCAGTGCCAATGCCAATATTGATACTGACCTCACCTTGGCCATCAAGCACAGAAGAAATTTTCCCTTTTATTTGACTTGCTACTTTTTTTTGTAAACATGGTCCTGTACATATTTACTCTCTCACTCTCCAACACCTCATACCCACAGATACTGAAAATAATCAGGCTATCCCATTTCCTCAATATTCATCCAACTCTGACTAACTCATTTATAAGATATGGCATTTATGTGAACAAATCCACTACTGACAAATAATGATCGTGCAAAAAATTAATTTTCAGAATCACTTCCTGTGGTATTCAGGATGGTTTCCGAGACTAAGAGTTTAAATTGGATGAACAATATTGATCAGACAACACACACGACAGGTGCGCATACACAGGTGCTATAAATTTGTAGATAATTTTCTCATTCGGTTGATCACTGAAGTAATAGGATTGGTCAAAACTGTATCTATTATAAATTACAAAGGGCACAGTCTTTTCAGATGGGTTATTTCATTCAATTTCAAGTAATTAAGATTCATATTCATAATACTATACTTCTAATTTAAATTCAGGGGAATTATATATCCAGATGAATATCTACTCAAAACAGAGACTTAATTATATTGGCCCCAGTATAATTTCAGGATTCTATTGGCCATAAGATTAAATGCCAATTGTTATGCTTGACACCATGCACAACTTGTAAAACATAGATAGCCAGAGGTTATTTCATGGGATGTCATGAAGTGGAATAATGTCCTCTCACCAGAGACACACTGTGAGACAGTGACTCAGGGTGACACCGTGGACTGTAACTGGTCATAAATGGTCTTGAAGATAGAAAGCCTCAGACAGTCTCTGTGAGGCTCAGATACCTCGTTTGTAAGCTGCGTAGACTGTATCTACTACATGACTGTGATGACCAATGGGAATATGTGTAAAATGTCTGGTCCCATGCTTGTCATATAGTAGGAACATAATAAATCCTATCTTCCTTTCTTCATTAAAGATTGAATTAGACTCAACACGTCTTATCAGCCTTCAGTTAGACAAAAGATCTCTTCACACATGGTCTTAGCACAAAGGCACGGAGCAAGGAGTCTGACAACCTGGGTCCTGGCTCTAGATTCTAGCCTCAGTGAGAATGTGGCCACTTCACTTTCTCTCATTGAGTTTGTTTTCCCATCCATAAAATGTGACCTTGACAATGTCACTTTTTCCATCTAGTTTGGTCATTCTGGGCCATTCATTCTGTGTTCCCGAGTCTTCCCTAGAAAGGAGTGCAATTGAAATGGATATTCCGGTATTGTTCTGGCCCCAGCAGAGTCCCTTAAAACAATTATTTACTACCAGGAAGATTAATATCCAAACATCTTTATCCCCTCCAAATATTTTTCAGGAAACCTATGGTAAAATTACATCAAGCCCTGGGAGCAGGACAGCAGAAGACCAAATCTATTATCTACTCAGGTTTGTTGTCCATCATTCATCTCTAGTCCTCTTCCTGGCACCTCCTTCCATATCTTGGTTGTCTGATAAATTCTTTGGGGGTTAAACTCCAAATTGCATTATAAGAAAAGAAGATATTCCTTCTTATGCCTCTCATGCTATGTGTGATATCCCTTCATCATCCTCACACCCAGTGCCTGACCCTTAATAAGCTTTCACTGAAGAATATTAAATAGCATTGGGCAAGTAGTACAGTATAATCAGGTTTATACATTAAAATGATTACTTGGGTGGCAGTGTTGAGTAGTACATGAGTAACAACTGTCTGCCCAGTTTTCCACCAAGTACTCAGGGTAAAATGATGACAAGCCAAAGTCCCTGCCCTCCAGCAGCTCACGGTTTCCTGGGAGAACAGGTATCCTCAGATAATATGGGGGAATGCACAGAAGAAGAGGCAATTCTGTAAATCACAATGCATTCCCTGTCCCCAGCAATGATAACTCACTTTCCAGGGAATTTTTTCCTAGATGATATGGTGTGCTACAGTGGTTTGGAAAATCTTTACTGAGCCTAGAGTCCTTTGATCAACCAAAAGATTAGGTAGAGCAATAACACACTAGTTAAGGAGAAGCAGACGTAATTCTGATAGAGGTAGGGTAAAAGGCAGAAATCTATCCTTCCATGATCCAATCCCAACCCTGCCTTCCAGGCTGAGGCTGTCCATGCTTCTGGCTGACAAAGGCAGTCCTGTTGACTAGGACCTGGCTGAATTTAGTTTCAGACTATCACAAGCTGCATTCTTTTGGGGGCAAGTTGGGGGAGGGAGCCTTGCCAGACAAGTTTATGCATTTTTCTGGGAACATTTAGTGCCCCTTTTTTAAAAAATTGTTGTTCAGTTACAGTGGTCACCATTTTTCCCCCATTACTCTCCCCTTCCCTACCCACTCCCACCTCCCACATACAATCCTCTTCCCCCCATTGTCTTTGTCCATGGGTCCTTTACACATGTTTCTTGATTTGACCGTCCCCCTTCTTTTCCTTGTTATCTCCCTCCCCTCTTCCCTCTGGTCACTATCAGTTTGTTCTTCATTTCCATGTCTCTGGTTCTATTTTGCTTGCCTGTTTGTTTTGTTGATTAGGTTCCACCCAAAGGTGAGATCACATGGCATTTGTCTATTACCACCTGGCTTATTTAACTTAGCATAATGCTGTCCAGCTCCATCCATGCTGTCAGGAAGGGTAGGATCTCCTTCTTTCTTTCTGCTGTATACTATTCCATTGTGTAAATGTACCACAGTTTTTTGATCCACTAATTTACTGATGGGTACCTAGGCTGTTTCTAGCACTTGGCTATTGCAAATAACACTGCTATGAACATTGGGGTACATAGGTTCTTTTGAATTGATGTTTAAGGGTTCTTAGGGTATAATCCCCCCAGTGGAATTGCCAGGTCAAAAGACAGGTCCATTTTTAGTTTTTTGAGGAAATTCCATACTGTTTTCCACAGTGGCTGCACCAGTCTGCATTTCCATCACCAGTACACTAAGGTTCCCTTTTCTCCACATCCTCTCCAGCACTTGTTGTTTGTTGATTTGTTTATGATGGCCATTCTGACTGGTGTGAAGTGGTATCTCATGGTGGTTTTAGTATGCATCTCTTTGATGGCTAGTGATGCTGAGCATCCTTTCATATGTATATGGGACAAGCTGCATTCTTTAACAGACTTGACATTTTTATTCTTCCCATGGCAGCCCATGGACTGTCTATCTCTATGAGCAAGTCACTCTCATCACATTTCAAAGGTCCTTTTCTTTAAGTTCTAGGAGTATTTTATGCTGTCTTCTATATATTGACATCACCCCTTGGTTAAATGTCCCTTCTTCTAGAAGACCATTTGTCATTCTATCAAATGGTATAAGTACTTGGGTACACCTCTTACTTCCTGAAACTTCCAGCACCATAACAACCTTTATATTTTGTCATTTCTGTTTTTTTTTATTTTTGAGACAGACAAGGGATGAAGCCATGTCTTGAACACATATCTGTTTATCCTTAGCATCTAGTACATTATCTAAAATGTTAAAGGCTCTGAAATATTCATTTTTATTGAATGCTTACTGAGTGAATAATAAATAAATGAAGATAATGACAGAGTATTTACTAGTTGTCACCCAGAGAGCTTTAAAATGTCTAGACTATCTTTGGAATTTAGAGGAAAGGTGCTGAACACCGTACATGTCCCACCTGATAGATTCTTGGCTGAAAGTTTGAGGGTGAATCTTTTCATTGAAATAGGAAAACTGAGGTGAAGTTCACCCTTGGAGTCGATGGGAGAGCTGGCATTTCAGCTTGCATCTCTCGGACTTGAGGCTGTGTTTTCTCCACTCACGACATCCCATTGCATCCCTACTGGTGAGTGAAGCAATGACAATGCCCTGTCCACTTGTGTAGTTATTTAGAGGCACTTTCACAGCCAGAACCTCCTTTGTGCTGGCATGGCAGCTGTCACTTGGGTGACGTCCTGAGCCCTCTGCTCTGTGACAGAGCCAGCTGCAGAAGGCACAGCCAACAGCTTCCAATCAAAGGAAATCCTGAAAAAACAGCTTCAGGGATCTGCCATGGATTCTCCCCGTCACAGTGCTTGACAATAAATAATACATGAAAAGAGATCAGCTCATGCCAAGGTGGACTTCAAAGAGGGTTGGGTAGCAGGGTCGGAACTCTACATTTGGCGTCTGTGTTGTCTGCCCATTCCAGAAGTTAATTCACAGAGAGTGGGATGAAGGGAATGCTTCCCCCTTCTCCCCCCGCAGCTGATTCGTGGGAACGCTGTGCCTGCATTAAGAGGAGAGAAGAGTAGCTTGCTAGTCTTTAAAAGAGCATTTTCCCAGCTCTAAGCCTTAGAGCTAGGCCTTGAACTGCTGCTGTGACATGTGTTCTGAGCTAGTCTCAAACAAGCGCAAACACAACAGCCTCCACTGATCTATGCAGCAGGACGGAAGGATGGAATCCAAAGCATGAGCCCCGAGAACAGAAAGTCCCAGTGCTCACTCTGTGCAAGTTGCCATGAGCTCCAGCCACACATCCTGCAGCCAAGGATGGGTGGCCCCCGAGCAGGAAACTCTTTGGCAGCCTCTGCTGCGTGCTTTGCCTGCTGACAAGAGCACACCCTGGCCTCAGTTATTGCCCTTATAAAACAGCTCAGAGAGGATGTGAGCCAAACGTTTTAAATGTGCCTGGAAGAAAAATGTTAACTATGAATCCATGTGGTAGAACAGTACAGTACAACTGCAACAACATGCAGCACTGCTCTCCGAGGAGGGCCCAGGAGGAAAACGCAGCTGCTACCCAGGCGGCCAGTGGCTTCCCTTTTTCCTTAGGCAGTAGTTGCCTGGGGCGAGGGCTGCCTTCACCTCTGCTCTGCAACTGAATCTAAGAAATGGGTGCTCTCGTGGTTTTGATTAGAGAGGCACTGAATTCTCAGAATTTTCCCAACCAGGAAAATTCCCATGTAGATACGGGAAGAAATTGGAGTCCGCAGAAGTCAGCAGCACGGTCTAGCCTTTCGTACTAAAATGCGTTGTGCAGATTTGCCATCCACATTTTGCAGAGCAAAACTAGTACGGATAGGATGGCTTCCATGTCCTGTGACTACTGTCAACAAGGTACTGTCCTAGGTATTTTCCCCACATTTTATTGAACCTCTAATATAGTCTTATAAATCTCCAACACAGCCTTGGAATACTATTGCCTACATTTTATTTTATTTTAAAAAATATTTTATTTGATCATTTTTAGAGAGAGGGGAAGGGAGGGAGGGAGAGAAGGGGAGAAGCATCAATGTGAGAGAAAAACATAGATAAGTGGCCTTGTATACGCACCCCAACTGGGGACCAAACCTGCAACCTGGGCGTGTGCCCTGACCCAGAACTGCCCTGGTGGCCTTTTACTTTGCAGAACAATGCCCCGACCAACTGGGCCACACCAGCCAGGCCTGCAGCCTACATGTTAAAGAGCAGAAAATAAAAACTGTCGGCATTTGTGCAAACTGTCTATCCAGTGAGTGTTGGAATAAACATCCAAACCCAGGCGCCCTAACTCAAAAGGATATGTTCTTTCCATTGTGCCCAAAAGACTACTCAAATGGCATAAAAGGTGTCTGGTGTATTTCTGGAGGATTGACATGCATTTTTTCTAATAATTTAATGAAGACATTCAGGGGAGGTAATTGGAACAGTCTCTGAGTACCCCCATGAGGTACCTACTTAGCCCTGCTTAATGGTGAAATACTAGAAGCATTACAATTCATATAAAGGAAAGAACAAGGATGCTCATCTATGATATTAATACCCATTATTTTTCTGGGCATCTTAGTCAAAATAATAAAGCAAGAATCAGAAAAATAAATCAAGAATCCTAGGGAAAAGGAATGAAATTACTATTTTTAAATAAATGACTATATAGTGTCATTGTAACATTCTTTTAAGTTAATAAAACATATGCAATACTATAATCATTAAAATAGATCATAATGTCACAAGACCAGGCAGCTGTATCAATAGAACGTTACAAAAAGTTCTGGAACAATCTTAAAATACTATATATAGAGTTTATTGCATGACAATAATGGAAGCAGCTTTAAAATTCAATGCCAAAAAGATATAATATTCATCAAATGACATTAGGGGATGTGGCTAAAAATATGGGGAGAAATAAATCTCACTTGATCCTCATCTCACATATTCACCAACCCAAATTCCACATGTTTTATAGACATATATGAAAAGAAGGAAAACAATTATTAAAAAATAAAAATAACAGTAAATATTTAATTTATCTTGAGGATAGGGCATAACTTTCAAATAGGAAGGAAATGAAAAATAATCATGAATAACACATCAAACACACAATACTAGACATTTTTATACATGTATAAAAAAGGGAGAGAAATAAGAAATTGGAAAGACATTTGACAGACACAGACAACAAGGGTTTTATAATTTTAAGAAACAGAACAAAATACTCCTCACAAACCCTTTCTCTCCACCACCACCAGGGTAACTGCGATGGCAGCACCACGGCAGCCGTTCCCACCAAGCACAAGCACTCACCTCGCTGCTCTGCCTCTACCCTCTCACCCACACTTCACATCGTGGAGCTGGGGCTTTTACTCACGTGTACAAAGTGAGGCTGTTGAGGCAAAGGGGGGTTATATTATTTGCACAAGGTCACACAGCCAAACAAACAAAACAGCACGCACACACACACACACACACACACACACACACACACAAAACAAACCAGACACATCCCTGTGAAGATCATGATCAAAGTGGCCAAAGACAGTGAACATTTATTTCACAAAGGAAGAAATGCACTTGGTCAATATATATAATAAATAGTCAACCTGCCAGTAATAAAAACACATATGGGAGATACCATTTTTAGCTATCAAATTGACCCAAATATAAGATATAAGAACACTCAGTGTTGGTGAGGGTAGATTCCTTACAGCTTGCAGAGTCAAAAATTTACAAAATCTTTCTGGAAGCGAATTTAGCAAGATGAATCAATGCTCTTACTCAATGACTCCACTTCTAGGAATTTATACTGAGGAAACCATCAGAGTAACTCATAAAAATGTTTTCATGTATCAGGAAACTCATTGCAGCACTGTTTATAAAATGTAAAATAAAGACTTAAAAGTAAAAAGTAGTGGAACATCCAAAACATGGGTATAGTAGGCCAAAAAATGTTCCCCTTCTCCCCACCCCACCCCACCCCACCCCAAACATTCAGGTCCTAATCCTCAGAATTTGTGAATTTGTTTCCTTACATGACAAATAGGAACTTGCAGATAGGATTAAATTAAGGATCCTGAGATAGAGAGATTATCCTGGATTATCTGGGTCGGTTCAATGTAATCACAAGGGTCCTTATCAGAGGGAGACCAGTGGGTCGGAGACAGAGAAAGCAGAGGGGAAGGAAGCAATATGATGATGGAAACAAAGGTTGGAGCGAGGTAGGGCCACAAGCCAAGGAATGCAGGCAGCTGGAAGAGACAAAGAAACAGCTTGTCCCCTAAAGGTTTCAGAAGAAGCACAGCTCTGCCAATGCTTTGATTTGAGCCCACTGAGAATGATTTAAGCCTTCCGACCTCCAGAGCTAAAAAACAATAAATTTGTGTTGGTTAAGCCACAAAGTGTGTGGTAATTTGTAACAGCGGCAATAGGAAACTAACGTTAATAATAAAACATCATTAAAAATCATATTTTCAAAACCAAATCATGACACAGAATAACTACCAAGATAAACGCTACTTGAAAACAAGGACTATAAGAGTTGGCATAAGCATTAAATGTGGAGTTTCAACAGTCACTAGATTCAACAGATACAACATTTAACTGAGGTACCAAATCAAGATGAAAATTTCTAAAGGAAATAGTTATAAAAAGGTTATGTGGCTCTTTAATCCCTCATCCACCTCTCCAAGGTGAAAAGTTTCCAGTTTGAGAAGTCAACAAAGAAGAATCAAGGCGAATTTCTTTGGAGAAAACCATCACTGTGGTGTGCCTTCCATGCGTGTCCACCAAGTGTTTAAGTGTGTGTGTGCTGATGGGGAAGGGAAATGCCTGAAACTCCTCTCAGACTCACTGAGAAGAGTGTCAACAGGACCACCCAGAAACTTGAATAGTGTTTCTTGAACTTGGAAGTCACCAGTAGAAAGAGCCAGCTTGGCCACCTCTTGGTGGTGGGAGTGAAGGAGAGATAGTTGTGCTGGATGACAAGCACTCCTGCAGGAGCACAGGATGTGTGTTTCCCATGGAACAAACATCAGCAGAGAGTAAGAACCAGCGTGGAGTTAGAGTCCTATCCAGCGGGACTGCTGAAAGGTACACAGTCCCCACTGGAGAGAAGTTGAAGGGAGTGCTAGATCATTAGGTGCTGTGAAGAAGTAAAATGAGCTGAAGAAGGAGGGCATGTCGTCAACACCTAGAGAGCTGCAGAAGGCCTGGTGTGGGGACGAGAGTCCTGAAGAACATGTTAAAGCTCAATAAGAGCACTGACTTTGGACTTCTGCCTGGTCCAGGGAGTGGGAAGCCCACCTTGGATGGGGCTAGTCTCCACTAAGAAACTGCTAGCTCCTCCCCTGACTCCAAGCCTGGAAGGGTCAAAAAGGGACCAAAGTAGAGGTGGAACAAAAGCTGAGAGTAGAAGCCAACCACAGCCTTTGCCTTCTTCAGGATTTTCTGCGGTGGCCAGCTTAGCTGGGGAAGTGGAGGAGACAACCTTAAATCAAAATTTTCATTACTATAAGGGGCAGGGAACTGTAATTTTTGAATCGCAGTTGTGCTTGTTGAAAAAAGGACCATTGGCCCTCTTATCACTTTGGCGTGATCATAAGAGTCAGGAGACTCGTAGGGCAGGGGAAGAACTAGTTCTTCTAATTAATTTTAAAGAGACAGTGGAAGAGATGAAATAATTTTGCTTTGTGATGGTATCTCGAGACTTGCTCTGTCTAAGACACTGGTTACGTTACATTTTTAAAAACATGTAGAAAGAAAAAAGAAACAAAGAAGGAAGGAAGGCAGGGAGGAAGGGAGGGAGGAAGAGAGGGACAGAGGGAGGGAGGGAAGAACGCCAACATGTGAATAAAGTTCTTCTGGGTTGGTTAGGTGATGCATGAGTTTTACTTTTTGTTGTCTCCTCTTTCCAATATTCTTACATCTCTATAATCAGACAAATAATTTTTGCATGCAGCTACCCTCCCTTACAAAAAATCTTGTTCTTTGTCTTGACATAGCATATGACTTTATTAAAGGAGAGTTCCAAACATGACAAAGCCTTGATTGGCCATTAAGGACCTGGATGACCTTCATTTCTAAGTATCACAGTTTCAGATAAATGTGTTACAAGAATATCTGACATCGTAGAGTCCTTCATGTTAGACTGATGCTCATGACAGAAAGAACCCACACATGGTGGGCAGGAAAGAGTTGAACAATAAAATACTGGTGGGAAAAAAAAAAAAAAAGAGCTGGCAGTTTTTAGCCTCAGTTCATAAAACCAGGGTGGCATTACTTAATGGGATACAGAAAATACCCAGAGAGAAAAGAACTTCTGGATAACAGAGAGAGAGAGTGTCTTCTAAGTAACCCAGAGTGTTCCAGTACCATTTTTTATTCACCCCACGATAACTACAGCATCCACCCTAAAGCACAAATGTGTACAAAGGCAAGCAGGAACTGAAAAATAATTTGGTAAATCCCTACCTCCAGCAGGATTCTTGGGATGGTAAAGTGCAGAATGTATTTCCAATCCAGTGCTTATCTCCCTGTAGGTGCTTCATAAAAGTTAGTCCTCTTCCCTCCCCCAGCCCCCTGCTCCTCCCCAGCTCCGTTCATAAACATATGGGCACCTCACTGGGGTGGTTTGGCACCAGATGTCTCCTTCTCTCTGCTTTCTTTATTCCATTTCAGACTCTTGGGTGAATTGTCATGCCTGATATGGTTGATTTCAAAGCCAAGTTTAGACGATGTGAATAATTAAAATCATGAAACTTAAACTCTCAAATGAAACATTTCTGAGCCCTACACACAGAGGAAACTTGAACGTTGAATTGGAAAGGAGAAGCCAAACCGCAGCCAAACGAAAAAGGCTACAAATCCAGCATTTTAGGCACCACAGAAAATTAAGCACAGCAGGCAGAAAAGCAGCAAAGTTTATCTTGAGTCTGGGCCAAGAGTGGGCCAGGAGGAAAACAGGCAAACAAAAGCTCTCCCGTGAAACGCCTTATCCAACTAAGATTCAGTAGATGCCAGGTCAACCTTTGAGTTGATCCCAACGAGGCGATGGCCTGTCTTCCAAGGCTACTGAGCAGATGAGCATTTGCAGATACGACTAGGCAAGGCCATGCATTGTCTTGAAATACAATAAAGGTCTTTGTAAATTAAAGGTCTTTGGGGAAGCCCAGAATAGTTCACGGAGGGTTCTGTGGTTAGACTGGTGCCTACACTCTTTAATTCTGCAAATGCATGTGCTGAAAACGTAACAAGGATCCCTCCTGATAGGCATGTGGCTCTTGTGGGATCTAAGAGCTCCTTCCATCCGACCAGCACATCCACAAGGAAAATACGCCCACACTTATCCGCACACATGCACACATGCACACAGACCCACAGCTTTACTCCAGCCAGGCAGGGGTCCATTTACACATTCTGGCACACCCATGTTCATATACACAAGGGCACATGTTGGCATACACATGAAATTCAAAGAGGAGGTACAGAAATCCAATGTTAAAAATAAAATCCGAGAATTTCCTGATGAACTTTTTAAAAGTGATCTGAGGAAAAATCTGATCAGAGTATTAAATGTTCTCCTCCCCCTACTTTGGTTCCATCCGTTTTTTCAAGGCACTTTGCAGTATTTAGCATAATGGCCTCTGCTGGAACTAGAAAAATTCAAACACTTATGCACTGAAACTATATTTCCAGAAACACAACTCAAGAATGTGTATTGGAGTTAGGTTCAGAGTAGGGTTTCTCATCTATTGCATTAACTCCAACAACAACAACAACAAAAAATCAAATTAACTTCATGCATGAAGTTCATTATCCCCAGTGGCCAATGAAAAAGGAAAAAAAAGAGGGAAGATTGTAGCACAGTTGCCAATAATCTTGCCTCTTTAAGACAGCCAATGTGTATTGTACGGGCTACCACATCAGAAAGTCTATAAACAGCTTTCGGAGTAAATGATTCTTTGAGGACTCACTCATCCAATGTCCTGAATGTCTTCTACTCATGAGCAGTCTCTACTATAGAAGCTGCAGGGTCTTCCCTAAAGCAGCTCACTATGTAGTCTCATCCAGAATATTTGTCCTTACATTTACCAAGGATGAGAAAGAGGGATTGCTATTTCCCCTACTTGGCAAAAGAGGAAATGGAAGTGAATCACTCCGGAAGTAAGAGGATTCAAAGGCATGTTGGAACTGGCCTAAAACCTCTGTTGGAACAAACTGTTCTTGCACTGTGCTAAGCTCTCTGTACCACGTGCAGGACAGAAATATTCCCTTACCAGCTGGAAAACGGCCTGGCAAGTACATAAGCTGCCTCGTTAGGCTTAACCCTCATGGCTACAGCAGAGCTTCACATATCCAGGACTGGCACCACTTTAGAACTGTAACCGACATTCAGGTTTTCCTCCCCTTCATCAACCGATATGAGATGTTCTGTGGTTGGGCTGCAAAGCTGCACAGTAAAGCTAAAAGGGGTGCTCCTGATTTCAGCATGGGGGCCCACTGTGAGGACTTGCAGCAGCCCTGGTCCCTCTGAAGCAAATGGGTGGCGGTGGCTGGAGGACTCTGCCTAGGCATTGTGCTCAGTGGGATCCCCTACCCCACATCCTGGAAGAGGAAGCTAGTGCACCCAACACTGCCTTGTCCTTCTTATGTGTTTACACAAGATAAAACTGCTGATTCACCTCCTCAGCGAGATCTCAGTGAGTACTGTACATTACCAATAGTATCTTCATTTTTGGTGTTTAGCTACCATGTTGTTTCATGGCCCCCAAAGCCATGTCTTGACCACAAAACACTAAATCTGTATGTTCAGTCACAGTTTCGTGCCTGAATTCCAGGCTCGTATTTACAACTCTGCTAAACGTCTTCACTTGGAATGTTCAATAGGCACTACAAACTCAGCATATTAACAAAGAGAAGCTGTTTGCTCCAATTTCCACCCCAACAACAACAAAAATTCTATGTTCTGTAGAGCAAGACTCAACCAACATTATTCTGCAAAGAGCTAGTCAATTTTTTGTCTCTGTAAGCCATATGGTCTTTGTCACAACCCCCTGGCTCTGCCATTACAGTGTGAAAGCAACCATAGATAATATGTAAATGAGTGTATGTGGCTAAATTCCAATAAAACTTTATTAACAAAACAAAGAGTGGACTGTCTTTGAATAGTCCACAAATCACCTGCTCACAGTCACTTAAATCATCAACTCCTAAATTATGCTAGACCCCTCCTTTCCCCTCATCTTTCACACCTTCCAATTATTCAGTAAATCCTACTAGTCTGTAACTCTTAAATACATCTCAAATCTCTTTTCATTCTCACCAAAGCCTGAAGGTTAATTACAGTAATTTGTGCTATTTTGAGCACAGCCAACTGTTATGGGCAAAAACAAAGCATAATATGTGGTCACTGCCCCCATGATCTCCATTGTTTTTACTTTTTTAACTCAGCGAATATTTATTGAGTTCCTACAATGGACCACACATTATACCAGCCACTGAGGGGCCAGTGATGAACAAGAAAGACATAGTCCTAACCCCCACAGAACTTCTATAAAGTCAAAGGAATATTATTTTAAAGACTCTAAAATATCACAGTCTCTGAAAGTGGCTTGATTCTGTCTACATATCAAAAAGTTCCCCAAATTAAAAGCTAATTTAAAAGGAAAATTGGGGGGAACTATGTATGGTGCCAGGTGGGTACTAGACATTAATATCTAACCACCACACTGTAGACTTGAAACTAATGTAATATTGAATGTTGACTGTAATTTGAAAATAACAAAATTTTAAAGAGAATTTGTCAAATATTTACTAAAGAGAAATAAACTATATATATACATATATATAATATATTTGTATATAAACCAGCTGTTTAAAGTAAATAATAAGTATGAAATCAAAACCATCTTACTTATTAAGAGAGTAAGGTATTCTTTATCTTGTAATAATTTCTGAAGCATGTGTTAAAGGATTTGGGAATAGTCTAACCTTACCTCTCCACATTTCTGAGTATTCTAAATACCAAACTTAGTTTGCATTGAAGAAATTGCTAAATGAATTTAATTCACCATAGAAAAGATCACGCTCTTATTAAGTCTAAAATAAATTCTCATTTTTGGATTTATAACTCCAGCTGTCTAAATAAAAGGGACAGCTGAATAATATTATACAAACCTCCTTTTTTACTGAAGATAGACCAGAGTACCTTCCAAAACAAAAATTGGGGTCTTTTGATATGCAAAGTCATATCATGGTAACAGAAAATTGGGTCATTTGAGGCTAGAGAAGATAAAAACTTGAGGTCCATACCCCCTCCATTAAAATATTGGGTCGGCCAAAAGTTTGCTTGTTTTTTTTTGGTAAGATGGCTCTAGTAGTGCTTAGTTGTCTTTGACTTCACTTGAAACAATTTTGTTAGATTGTATTGACAGCTGTCATATCAGTGTGCATTTTTAAAAAAACTTGTCAAAAGTCGGTGAAATTTTGTGTAGCCATTTTAATATTGAAGATGGAAGAAAATGTGCAACATTCTTAGCATATTATGCTTTACTTCAAGAAAGGTAAAAACACAACTGAAATACAAAAAAAAAGTGATTTGTATAGTGCATGGAGAAGGTGTTATGAGTGATTGAATGTGTCAAAAGTGGTTTGCAAACTTTCATGCTGGAGATTTCTCGCTGGATGATGCTCCACAGTCAGGTAGAAGTTGATAGTGATCAAATCAAGACATTAATTGAGAATCAACGTTATACCACATGGGAGATAGATGACACACTCAAAATATCCAAATCAATAAAGTTATTGGCGAAAATAAAACATGTGTCTTATTTTAAAGTAAAAACTAAACAGACTTTTTTGGTCAACCCAATAAAAAGCTGGGATAGATAGATAAATGAATAGAGTTTGATACATTACATATACTACCATATTAATATGTAATATATAATATATAATACACATACATATCTATAAATAATAATATATAAATACTATATAAATGGAATATAATACATATAGGATATTTATGCTTATGTATCACACATATATATACTTATATATGTACATATTACATAAGTATATACAAAGGATTACATTGATCTTGAAACATAGCCTCAAGAATGGAAGCTTTGGAAGAGACATTCAACTCAAGGCAGACCCTTCCAACAGTCAAAGCTGTCCACAAATGGACCACCCTCCCAGTGGGAAATTACCCATAAGAGGCTACGTGGCCTCCTGGTAGGATTCTTTAACAAGCACACAAGGACGCCAGCATTGGCAGGGAGCTGGCCTGGCCGTCCTCTGTGGCCCGGACAGCCCTGGGAGTCTATAAGGTCTTTAAGATATCTTTATGTACAGGAGCATTAAGTGGCCGTTTTACCCAGAAAGAGATGGCATGCAAACTAATAATGTGCTAGTGGTCCCATAGACGAAACATTCATTCAGTGAATGCTATGAAATAGCTAGCCTAAAAAGGGTGAGTACATGCTTAGCACAACGGCATTTTTCATAGAGGCAAAGGGAGAGATTCTCAGGTTCAACCTGGGTTCCAAGAACACTTCCTTGCATCTAATCACCGGAGAAAGCAAAGCAGATAAGTTGGGAGTGTTGGCTCTGGAATCCCGCTGAGTTCAAATCCTGCCTGCAAAATTTACTTGATCTGTTACTGTCCGTGGGAGATTACATGTGTTCAATACATTCACTAGGCCTTCCCTGCTGGGGTTTCTCACTACCTGCCCCATTAATGCCAGGCTTGGTCATGTATTTAGCTTTGGTCAATGAAGTTGAGAGGAAGTAGCTTGTGTCCCTCCTCAATCTGTAGCCTTAAGAGCCATTGTGTTTTCTACCGTCACCACATTCCATCCGCTAGGACACAGCGAGGTGGTAGATGAGGGCTACTCTTTCAGTTTGGTTCCTAGAGAAAAGAACCAACATTAACGTACAGTGAGCACATACAACATGAGAAGGAAGTAAAGCTTTACTGTTTTAAGTCACCGAGATCTGGGGTTGTTACTGCAGCATAATTTAGCTTACACTGTCTGATATACAATTTTAAAAATCACTCTCAGTTTACCTCTGTAACATGAGGATAATGAAAAAATATGTTATAGCAAACTGTTGGAGGAAATTAATTCATGCATGAAAATGACTTGGAACAGAGTCAGGCGCTAAATAAGTGTTACTTATCATTCTAACTGAACTTCATAAAAATCCTGAGATGAATGCCCACAATTTCTCCATGCATGTTTTGCAATAATTGCCTGATAAACTAGGAACAATCAGTAGTAACAAGGATGATCGCACTAATAGATTAATTTAGAAGACAGACCTGACTCAGGTTTTATCAAAGATACTTCATCCCAAATAATAATGTGCAAAGGCCATGGGTACCACCACCACGCTGGGAATGAAGAAACCCAGGCATTAGATCCTCCCACTCAATGGGCTTCAGTTTCCTCCTCTTTGAATAAGGAGGTTGGACTAGAGGGTTTCCAATGCCCTGGGAACCTGCAAGTCCAATGGCATTCTAGCAGAATACATTTCAACATTACAAACGACACATTCAGAGAATGAAATAGTAGAAGGCAGCCCTAGGGGACAATTGTTTATTCCGGTTCAGCAGTGGTGGAAATTTGAATTCCAGGTGTCCAAGCAAACGTTTGGAACCCAGAAGGGCTCTATAACATACCCAGGAGAAACCCTTCCTTTCATGGGCTCCCAAGCCTTGCAGGGGATGGCAGGCAAAGAGCCAGGCCTTTGTATTCCAGCTTTGTCGACATTTTGTGGCCGAGTCTTATGGGAACTCTGGCTGACGTGTTTGACAAACATATTCCACTCATTTGTGTCCCCAAAGCACTGGCATGTGGGTAACAATCCAACACCTGCCGCAGAGGGGCAGATCAAACTAAAAAAGCCTCTGACATCTCCAATTTTTTTTTTTTCGCTGTAATTTCATAGTCGGTCTCCGAGAGTTAGCACCACCGCCGAGTGGTGGCTTTTTAGCCGCACTTCCACTCAGAGAGAACTTCCCTTAAGAATCTCAATTTAAAAGACATAAAACACCCTATTCTGCTAAGTTTGTAGTGAAAAAATGGCTTATGAAAATACTGCTGGTGGCAGTGTAAACTGATAAAAAACCTTTTTGGAAGCAATTTTAGAATATCTACCAAGAACAGCAAAATAGTTCATTTCATTAGACCAAGTGACTCAACTACGGGAAATTTATTTTAAGGAACTAGCTCCCTTAAAAGGGTAGGGGGAGGAAACAAAGCACAAAACTAAATCAACTGCAGTGCCTTCCAATAACGGGGAAAAATTAGAAACAACTTTCAAGTTCCCCCGTGAAGAAACTGGTTAAACAAATTGTACTATATCCCTTCAATGGAATCTGATGCAGCAGATACAAATGTAACTTAAAATATGACAGATTCATGGGAAATGTCTATGACATAGAGTTAAGGGAAGAAAAGCCAGATACATCATGACTCCATATTAAAAAGAAACATTTAATGTGCTTGATTTACTCAAATGGTAAAAAAAATAATTAGTGATTTTCTCTTTTATTAATTTATTGATTTCTGGCTTACACTATCGGATATTCGAGAAGTAAATCTTCATGGGTAGAAAACGTTCGGGAAGAGTCACATCATTGGAGTCTTACTTTCAGTTTGTTCTTTGCCCCATTGTTTTCAAAGATGTATGTGTGTATTTTCTCTAGGGCAAACTAGAGATTTTAGTACTGTATGTAAAGTATTACAGAACTATGGGTTGTTTTTTTTAAATGCATTTGGTGTTTTTCTGCTTGCAGTTTAATTGTAATGCAGTTTGAGCATTTTAAATAATCCAGCACCAAGGCAAAATGGTCCTGATTTACAAAACGCATAACAATGCTTGTATAAATAGAGCCCTGGGAAACATCACACAGGCAGAAGGAACCATCAATAAAGGCGAATTGTGTCTCCTAATCTGGGGGTGACCATTAGTTTCCATTTGCTGTGAAGAAAGCTACTTTGGCCAAAAGCAATGTTGCCATCCAAGACAACCTCAGAGGGCACTGCTTTTCCAGGCAGGGTGGTTCAGCCTGTGCTTACCTCTTCCAATTCAAGACCCTCTTTTTCCTTTTTCTGCCAATTCCCACTTCCTGAAACAAATCCTCAGTTTCAGTTTGCAGCCGAGATTCCCATTCTCTCTGCCAAGAAACCTGTGAGAGCGATGCTTTTATCTTTGAAGGAATGTTCCTGTGCAGGAAGCCAACACCCATCAGAGTAACATTGACTCAGTTCTATTCAAATTTGCAAACACACAGCGGAGGTGTGGCATGGTGGAAGGGCTTTCTGGGTTACACAGAGCTGGGGGGTTAAGGTCTCAGTTCTGCCCCTGGTTGGATTTTACAGCCTTCACCAGAGTCCCTTATGTCCTCTGAGCCTTAGTTTCTTCTCTTGAAAAATGGTAATGATAATCTCAACCAAGTTGCCACGATGACTGAACAAGATAACATATGCAAAACATCTGACTCAGTAACTCTGAATAAATACCGTCTATTATTATTATCTCAGGTATTTTATTTAGCAAGCATAACTAGTGCAATCTACCTGTTAATATACAGGAGCCAACCCATATAACAAAAAATATATATAAACCGTTTCATTGCTTCATTTTGACTTCTTTTTCCCCTAGTGACTTTTATTGGCCAGTGCCTAGCTCTTTATATAATGTATGTATGTTGGAAATTACAAGGACAAATAGATAGAGAAGGAGGAGAAGAAATAAGAAGAGGGGAGCCCTGGCCTGTGTGGCTTGGGTGTTGTCCTGCAAAGTGAAAGGTCGCTGGTTCGATTCCCGGTCAGGGCACGTGCCTGGGATGCGTGTTCGGTCCTGGTTGGGGCATGTACGAGAAGCAACCAATCAATGTTTCTCTCTCACATCAGTGTTTCTCTCCCTCTTTTTCTCCCTCCCTTCCCTCTCTCTAAAAGTAAATAAATAAAATATTTTTAAAAAATAAGAGGGGAGGTGTGAGATAGGTAGTTTGTAATTTATGAATATAAGATGTGTAACTGGATTTTTATTTTTTTAAAAATGATCATAAAACTAAATACCACTTTCTTTGTGACTTGAAGCAATGTTCCTGTTGGTTTTGTGTCACTTAACATTTTTAGATCTCTATTTAATTCTGGCATTTGAATATTAAATCTTCTCAGGAGATGTAGCTGATATATACATGAGTTTTATATGTAAATGTATTTAGGCTGCCTGTCATTCAAATTTCCTTTCATTGTGGGAAGTGGGAGGTAAGGAGCATTTCCCATTGCAGGTTTTCTCAATGGCAAATGAAGGGAACTCTCCCTGCCCCTTTGGCAGCCAGGGCACAAGCACAAAGCCTAGGCTGAGCCAAAGATACCTTCTGACCAGGAAATTGGAATTGAAAGCAAGAAATGCCAAAAAAGAAGCAAAGTTGGAACAGGTTGTGGTGTCACACAGCAGCCCTGGTGTCTGTCCAAGGTCAGTGTCCAGTAGTGGCACTGATGATGTAGAGTGCAAAGTGATGTCTAACAGCAATGGGAGCCATGTGTCATGGCTGCAGTAGTGTCCAGCATTGGAGACACGTGGTTCTGGTCAGGTTGCTCTCGCTGCCTGGCTTCCAGACACTCTTTGAATCTTGTCTGTTTGTCAAATCTACTTCTTCAAGCTGCCATGAATTGCAAAAATTCTCCTATATCCCAGAAGAGTTGGGTGCTGTTGCTTGCAACCAAGGAGTTTGGCTGGTACACCATTCTTCTCCCTGGGAGACATCTCTGACACCTGTGTCTTCATTCTATGTGGATCCTGCCTAAGCCAGATTCTTTATATAGCCACTTCAGCCTGGTCTCAGATCTCAGTCTCTGTCGGCCTCTCCTCTTGAGAACTAGGGGCGTTAACTCCACGTAGGGGGATGGTAAATGGGATGATTAATTTTATATATTGATCTTTACCTGTGTTCATGCTTTCTCTAGATCTAATAGTCCGTTTGGCTCTGTGTCTCTTCACTTAACATTGCTCTATTTGTCTCTGCCCATCTGTTTAAAATTCCTAACTTCTATTTATATGTATTATATATATTTGGTGTGTACTAGGGTTTAATTGTGTACACTAGGGCTAAAGCAAAATGCACATTTAATGTACAGCTTTTATTATACATTTGCAAACATAGTGCACATAACGTTTCAGTCAGTTTTGTTTCAGTTTTGCAGAATTCAGCCATCACGCAGTGCCCACCAAGTGTGGTCACCCTGCCAGTAATGAGTGTAGGGCTTGTCCCTGTTAGTAGACATAAAGACCACAGTTCAATATGTCTGATTGGCATGAAGATCCAAGTGGGGCCTTTCATGGATGCAAATGAGTTGAAATGTAGTGAAAAATGACTCTTCGAGACACTTTCTGAATTCTCCACCTATTCTATAACCTAGGACCTACTATTCACCCATAAATATTAGAAAGTAGTTCTCCTACTCTTAATTCTATACCTCCTGCTCCAATCCCTAACCCCAGGGAGTAGGAAAGACTTCTTTGAATAGTCTTAGGTTTCTCTTTCTCTCCCTCTCTCTCTCTCTCCACCTCCCACACCCCCCTTCATATTTGCATCTGCTTCCTGGTGAAAGTATATGTGGATCAGAGCCCAGAGGCAGATCTGGAGACCCAAATCTCTATTCTTACTTTGAGGCCTTTCAGGGATGTAGTGTCCATGTTTACTTGAGGCTCAGCTGGCTGGTTAATTAAGTCTGTTGCCTGAGCTAAGGCAGCTCTTTCCAAGGATTTGAGGATAAGGAGGAGGAAGCCTGTTCAAGCCATTCTCTGATCCAGCATTGCCAGCAAAAGAACAGTTATTTTGATCTCCACCTCTGACTTCTCTCTCAGGTGGTTTCAAACACAATGTGTAAGCATGTGGGCGTAGACTTACCCTGTGAGTATGGGAGAAGTATAGAAAAAGATTCAGGTAGTTTGGGGGTGTTAAACCTCAACTGTGAGTAGAACTGTACAGAAGTCATTCCAAACTAAGAGAGTAAAAAATAAAAGTAAAGCTTAATTTGTTCTCTCTCTGCAATGCCAAAAACGTTACTCTATTTTCCAGCATCATTTGAGCTAAAAGATGACTTTCCTCAAATGACTTGTCTTATGTCATTTATTTATGTGCATTTAATATTTAACACCTATCTGCACCAGGCACTGAAGGGGATTCTAGCACTGTCCCTCAGAATACAAAGCTGTATGCAGAGCAAGGGTTGGGCTGGGAGGGAGGAATGGGCCACTTAAGGACCTTAAGAAAAGGGCTAAGGCAGGTGGGCATAGCCTAGAAGTTACTAGCTACTTGATATCTCGGCCACCTACTTAGCAAAGCAAGTCTGTGACCTGCTGACACTCAGAGCTCTGGGGCTTCACAGCTGTCACTGTCACTTATGAGCCCATCAGTGTGAGGGATAGGCCAAGAGAGCTGTGAGTCCTACCAACTCCAATCAGTCACCTGCATTGTATATTGATGTGGTGCATAAGAATTCTTCTGGCTCTGGCTGGTGTGGCTCAGTGGTTGAGTGCCAGTCTATGAATTGAAGGGTCGCCGGTTGGATACCCAGTGGAGGGCACATGCCTAGGTAGCAAGCCAGGTCTCCAGTAGAGGGCACATGAAAGGCAACCACACATTGATGTTTCCCTCCCTCTCTTTCTCCTTCCCTTCCCCTCTCTAAAAAATAAATAAATAAAATCTTTAAAAAAATTCTTCTTGAAGAAAGGACATTTTAGCTAAAACAAGACAAAAACTAAACTTTTATTTTTTAAGGATAAAATTACCAATTTACAACACTTCTGTTGAGATCCCTTCTGCAAGTAGCTGACATTAAAGGCTCAACTTAGTTATATGTAAAAGTGTGAATCGCCATTTGAAACTCCAGATATACAAGAAATAGCACACTCTGTCTCTTCTTTAAATCAAATTAAATATGACTCTGAGTTGTCATTCTACCAGGTCAATCTCAGTTATGCGGGGTAGCCCCCTTGTTCCTAAAAGGCCACATCAAAATCTGGAAGCCTTCTTTGGTTCCCCCAAAAGAGGAGGACTCTGTAATCCCCAGTCTATCATGGTCACTATGAACATCTTCTAAGCCTGAAGCAGCCCCTTGAAGCCCAGCTGCTTCCATGCCATAGCTGTGGGCTCTTTGCCACTTCAGGGCTCAGATTCCTGCCTTCTACTCTTACCAAGCAACCATTCACTCTTAGGTTTGGTCATTCTCCTAGAGAACAAAACAGGGCAGGGCCTGAGCCTGTGCTAACCATTGGTCCCATCCCATTTCCCATCTCTTCCTCACCATCAAGGACACTTAGCATAATGCTTTCACTTAAGGCTTCAGCAAAAAGCAATAAAGCAAAACAAAAACATTATGATCTTCTAAAAGCTTCTGCATCCCACATTGCAAAGTTTCATGAAACGTGAAATTAATTAAAACCTGCTACCTGTTTAAAATACAAGTTGAAGGAAACATAAGGGACACCATTGCATGTTAACACTTCAGTAATACAAATGCAGGGTTTTAACATAAACCCTGCATTTTTAATATAAACCCTACATTTATATGTGTTTAAATAACTTTGTAAAATGTTGATTTTTGTCTTTCTCATTGCTGACTCCTCTTCCTGAAAAGTAATTTTGAATAGCTGAGGAAATTACTTTGCTCAGCATTTAGTCAACCTAGGGACTTGTGACCTTTCCCTTTTCCGTTCCAAACAGGGACAGAAGTCATCTGCTCAAGGATAGCCTTCACAAAAGCTCCCTCGGCTGACCTACCATTTGAGGCCGCACTTTGCAGTTTAGGAAGAGGTCTCCCTCTTCTCTGATCCAGGGCTCTGATAGACATTGCATGAGGCTAGGGGACGCCTGAAGTCTCTGTTATTCCAGTGCCCCCCCCCCCCCCAGTCTTGGTGGAAACTCAGCCAGCTATGACACTATTCTCTCCTGGGCTGACATGGGGTCTCAAGTTCTCGGCTGTGAAAAGGGGTTGCCTGGGAATGGCCAGTCTGAAAAAGTATAAAAGCAGGAACTATGCAGAAGTCCCATTAAGAGCCAAACAAAGCACCAACACAAGCTGGGCAGACAGAAGGAAACCAGGTATGAGACAGCCAAAGTTACAATACCAGGACAGAAGGAGCAGCTTCATAATGCCTGTTGCCTTTCCATTGGATTCACAGTGTATGAGTTGGCCGTGAAGACTGCAGGAACAGGATCCCGACAGCGGTGGGGTGGTAAGGCCAGCGACTCCCAGGACAGCCACAACCTGGCTGTAGTCAGGGCTCAGGTGTCACAGATTGTATCATCTTGGATGTGGGCCACCGTGAACACTTGACTCTTGCCCTATGCCTCACTCGACCTAATGAAACTGGGGCGAGTGACCTTGGTGGGCCACAGCCATTGATCTCAATGACTAAAGCTAATTCTCTCAAATATCTTAAAGTTGTCAGATGAGGTCTCTTTCTTTATCCATCTCCACATGGACCAGTGGGAAAATGGCCTGAGGCCAGACAAATGCCCTTTCCTCCTTAAAGAAGTGTCCTCCAAGAACAACAGAAGGGTAGAGGATGAACCGCCAATGGTTTCCAGCCAGTCCTAGGGTTGACAGAAATGCCCGGATCATCAATAAACACTAGCTGCAACACTGTCACTTTACATAGGACTTTGTTAGTCATTTTCAAGGAGAGGCTCCAAAGGCAACATTAGTATAAAGAACACATGATTTCCAAGGAAACACAGCAAATTCACATATATTAACTATCTTCTGTGTGCCAGGGTCTTTATCCTTACATTGCCTCATTTGAACCTTAAAACAACCCTGCAAAGTAAGTATTATCTCCATTTTTACAAAGGAGATGGATGACTTGCCCAATATCACTGTTCGGTAAATGCCAGGGCTGAGAACTGATGCCCAGTACTTCTTTTTTAAATTTTTGAAATTTATCTTCTACTTTTAAATTATAGTTGACATACAAATGCCCAGTACCTCTGACTCCCAATCAAGTACTCTTCCCAATATACCACTCTTCAGAAGGTGACCTTCTCAAGGCTGCCGACTGTTATTTTTCTATCTACATTGAGGTGTGGTAATAAGAAGAAATCAGTCCTATTGATTCATAGTCACCCTTTATAGAAATGCTCTAATTCCAGCCAAGAGCCTGGAAATGTATGGACCAAGCTATTCATCATCAAATCAAAGGAAGAGCTTATTATGTCTCTCCCAAAGAAGAAGAGAACGTGATTATATGGCCACCTACTTATTCCTCAAACCCCATTTTGAGAGTTGTCTTTGAAATTGGTGCAAAATATTTTTAGTAAAACCCCAAATTGCTCCGGTCTTGGTTCGAGGTTGACAGCAGGACACAGATGGGCAGCATGGCCGGTTTGGGTGGTCAGCCTTCCCACTGGTGGCCGGTAGGCCCAGCAGCTTGCCTGTGGCCCAGTAAGGGGATGGTGATTCATGATGTCACTGCTTTTTTTCAACCTCTAGAACCACAGGAACATGTGAGTTCAGAACAGAAAAGACTGTATGACCATCAGAGAGAGTTCTTCTCCAGAGACTGCAGTGAATGCACTGATTTACATAAAATTATAGGCAGCCAGAGAATCACAGAGAAGGGTGTCAGCATTTTCCCTAGGAGTGCAGAGTCCTCAATTTTCCATATATCAAGTCAGATCTATGATGGGAACAGGAGGGGCTCAAGGGAGGTGACTCATTCATTCATTCACTCATTCATCTTTCCTATTCTTCCAGATTATTTGTGCTAGCTTCTGGCAGTACTGAGATTGCAATGAACACTACGGCCATGCCACCCTGAACACACCCCATCTCTGTCTGATCTCAGAAGCTAAGCAGGGTCGGGCCTGGTTAGTACTTGGACGGGAGATTGCAATGAACAATACAGATGAGCAATATATAGTCACTGCCCTGAGTACCTGGCACATAGTGGGTACTCAGTAAATATTTATTGAATGAGAGAATGCTCTTAACAAAGTACTGTAGTATTTCAGAGTATGCTACTGAAAGAAAAGACCATTTGATTTGGATTTTGAAGGATGAATAGGAGTTTGACAAGCACATAAAGAGAGGAAGACAAATCTAGATAAAGAGGATAACAGACATACAGACATGGAGGTGGAAAAGTGGACAGTGTGTCTGATCTGAAAGCCCACCAGCAATCCTGTGATACAGGATTGTGCATACATAGGGGTGGTGAAGTGTGCAGGAGCTGAAGCTGGAGAAATCAGCAGGGGCATACTGCTAAGCTAAATACCCTGGACTTACCCTATAGATAAAGAGGCAGGGAGGCAGCCTGACAAACATATGTTGGGGAATGCAGCTTCAGAGCAAACATGGATGACTCAGCACAATCTATTAGCATTCCCAGAAGCCACACTCAGCCCTCTCCTTATGCTAGTGGGTGGGCACGGTGTCTCTGAGCAGGAAGACCACCCGCCTGGTGTCATCACACACACATCTGACTTCCATGGGGATTTTTCTAAGCCCCATGACATGAGAAAAGCTTATTCAGAAATCTGGAAGGCAAAATTCTCCCCTGCTTTTACTCATACTTTTGTTCCTTTTTTCCATTTGGTTTACATTCTTTTATTATTACAGTCCCAGAATTGCTTCTTTCTGCCTCTTCTTGAACGCTGCCACAGAGATGGGCCATTTCCATCTGATCCTTGCACTAGTCTCTCCCACCAGCTACTCTACACCCACCGCTCTCCAGACTCCTACCCGGGCTCATCTTCTCACCAAAACCCCTGCGTAACACCCCCACCTCACCACATTCACCTTAACATGCTATGCGTTGTCTCAAACACTGATTAAAGGTAGCAAAAACATGAGTGGTAAAAAACAGAAAGAAGAAAATAAGTGTAAAGAATAGCAACCAATTACTCTGTTAACTCTGAGGCAGTCCCTGCTCTAAGGATTTTGAGGTTTATTAACTCGTATTGGGATAGACAGCAACACAGAGTGACTGAACAGGAAAAAGAGGACATAGGAAAGAGAGGTGCTGGCTCTCGGCACTTCCTTTCACCAATGCATAGCCTACCTAAGCTTCTGCCCGGTAATAGTCTCCCTTGTCTTCCATCCACCTTGATTTTGTTTCCAGTGCTTCTATTCTCATTCTCATTCCTCTTCCCTAACAGAATCTGGAATAAGGGGGAATCAAGTCCATTCAAGAAGGTTTATTCTGTTGGAAGTGCCCATTTTTAACAATGCCCATCTCCTTAAAATAAATCTTGAAAGTGAGCAGAAGCCACCGAAGGTGTTGAGAGAGGGAGTAGCATAATGCAGGTGGTGTTTTAGGATTTGTGACAGAGGCTTTTGGTTTGCCCTGAGCTTCTGGCTTCACCTGCTGGCAGAACATTCTATAGGAGAGCTCAAAATGATAAGAAAATGATTGCAGCTGCTCAGAAGAGCTGGCATTGTTTATAGAGTCATAGAGTTGGCATCACACCTGCTCTGCAGTGAGTTTGAAAGACTGCAAACTCCTTGAACCAAGACCAGTATGCTCCATCGCCTCCCCACCCCACCATCTTTCACCAGGCTGGTAGTCAATCACAGACAATCAGCAATTTTCCAGCTCACTGAGTGTTTGACTCAGAATTGTAGCAACTGAGCCGTGCCCCATGCCGTCTCCAGCCCACCCTGAACTTTCTTGTCCTCATGTCCTAGAGCCATGCTGTGGCCTTATGAGCCCCTAGTTGTACTGACCCCACCAGTGGCCTCCTTCATTCTCAGGACCCATTGACTATCCCTTCCTTTGCTGACCGCCCCGCCTCTTCTGTGCACTCCCTCTTCCTTCTTTCAGGCATTCATTCAACAAATGATTGTTTAGCGCCCATTGTGTTCTGAGCACTCACCTAATGGACAGGGATACAGCTGCAAAAGTAGTCTCAGAGATCCTGCCCTCACAGAACTCAAGAAGAAAAGAAAAGTAAACAGACAAACAGATGTGTAGAAGGGGCTGTGATGGGGAAGAGCTAGGAGGTATGCAGGCAGAAAGTCAGTCTAGCATGTCATCAACCCCCTGAAGCAAAAGAACCACAGAAATCACAAAGTTTAGATAAAAACTCAGCAGATAACCATGAGTGTGGGTATGAATTTCATAGTCATTTGACTTCAAAGAGGGGTGAAGCCAGAACTTTATTTTAATGAAATTTAATTAAAATCATGGCAAATTTAGTAGTTTTTTTAAATGTGTACTTGGCCAATTAAAGATAAATACTTGGTCAGCCCAAGGTTTTCTTCTCCTCTCTTTTTTTTTTTTCTTCCTCTCCCAGCATCATTTAAGTTGGGATAAGGATGGGGAAGTGTTGGGTAGCTGCCCAGCACTGGTGTGGAGCCGTATCTGAGCCACAGTCTTGCCTCTGTTCCTCCCCTGCCTCTTCAGTCACGCACTTCCCGCCACGTTGCCAGGTCCACTCCTATCATACCTCAGTCTTCTCTTCACTCTGTCTCGTAGAGCCCTGGACTCTATGTTCCCGGATTCTCTACCTCTAAAGAATGTAAAGCATAGTTAACGTTCAAACAAGTCTTTGCCTAATCAGGACCCCTTTTATCTTATATGCAGAGCAATTTACCTTCCTTTTGCCAAAACATCTTTCCATTTAGGTCCAAAGCCTTATAGTTGAATAACAGTAGCCTCATCAAAATATTTTTTTACAACAAAATAGCACTATGCCTCCAAAGACGAACTCAGCTATAATATGTAAATAGGTACGGTTCTTTAAAAATGAGTTTTTCTTTTATCCTGCTGCTATATGTGAAACATTTAGGTTCAAAGTCTATTTTCTTGTCCCTGAACCATGCAGCCTTCCAAACACAAAGCCCACTTTTCTACAGGAGGATTTTTATTTTGTTTGTTTGTTCAGTTGCCCTAGCTTCCAAAGTGATAAAAAAAAATTGCATGAATTATGGGAGTAAATTTGCCTACAGATCCTTAACAACAGTTGTGAAAAATCTTCATCCCACATAGACTATTTTGCATCTTTCCAGAGGTACATGTTTTACCAGTTGTTCCATTATCATAATAAATTCAAAGTATAAATATCAAGGACTCGGGGTGGGGCGGGGGCTACATGCCCTGCTGGGTTACCCAGGCATCTGCTCCTCCCTCAGCATAGACAATGGAAGTTAGGTCTCTCTTTACTATTTTAAGAGAATCTGTTTTCAGAGGCCTATGTTCTTAACAAGTAACTAAAGATCAGTCAGCAATATAAATAGAGGAGAGCTCAAGATCTGTCTATGGTTAGTCCCGTTGTTAATTTAAAAACAGAAGGCACTGCTCCTTTCCAGATATTTCCTCTCACAAACACATTCAGGCTTCAGAATATATCCACTGACTGCATTTCAAGAGAGGTACTCTACCTCCAGTCCCACTAGCTCAATAGGTATTCAGGATGAATAGGTTATGCTGGGAATGGGTAAATCAAGGTGGAGAGCTGCTTGTAAAAACAACTCTGGGGTGGAAAGGATCTTAAAGCCAAGGTCAAAGAGGGAGGGATGTTGCCCAAGGCCGTCGGGTCAGGCTGTCACGGTTTTGACCAAAAGACCAGAAGCTTTCTGAGCATCAAGACAAAGAACAGCAGAGCATGTAGTAAAACCCCAGACTGTAAGGTGTAAATTGCTGATGAGGATGGAGCCAGGATAAAGGCACCTTGCTGATCTCTAGTGCGGCCTGGTCTAATGTTGGCACCACAGAATACATTCTGGTGGGGTGCCCACCCTCTAGGAGCCACGCCAATACAGGGTCTCTCCTAAAGGCATATTGAAAGGCCAGCCCAACTCTCCAGTGGAAAAACAGGAAAAATACATCCTACAGGTAGTGAGCATAATGCCAGTGGCATTTTTAGGGCCATGTGGTCCCCATCACTCCTCGTCCCTCTTTTCCAGGCCTGTGCTGAACTATAAATTTTTTAGGGAAAGATTCCAGATAAACACAGGCTCCTTGTTACTGATGTAAGTTCAGAGTCCCCTTAAAAAAAGGCTGACAAATTGTTCCCTTGTTCAGCCGCACAAAACTGAGCGGTTGTGCTCACATTTCAGAATTGCAAACTCTGAGGTATGCAGGCAGTCAAATCAGGCTTTGATGTGTGCCCCCAGAACAGTAAAAGTTTATGCTCCACCTTCCCAGAGGTACTGGTATTCTGGATGGGAAGCAAAACATCCCTGCAACTCTGTTCCTTGAGCCATGGGCCCCCAAAGATTTGGTTGTGCCTGAAACTCATTCAAGGAGAGGAAAGGGAGAGGGGGGGAGGGGATTATGCCAGAGTTTCACATGCACAGTCTTATCTATTTCTTTCAAAAACAGGAACTGTAGCAGGGTAAGAGTTATAAACCCATTTTTATGTGATTTTTTTCCCAAGATCACACAGCTGGTTTTATGGATTTAAAATTTAAACCCAGATCCCCAAACCAAACATCTACCATGCGTTATGTCCAAAAATTGCTGCCAAAAGGAAGGAGGGGGGAGGAGGATGGGGAGCATGACATATTTGCCAAAGTCCTGGGATATCAGGATTTCACAGATTTTCAAAGATGGTGCTAGAATCTTTGGTAGACTATTTGGTTCTTTTGAAGTAAAGCCAGGGTAATGGAAAACACTAAATTTGCTTTGTTAGAATCCGTCTTTTTTGGCTCTTCCAATGTCCAGCTTTTTCAAATAAAGTGACACATTGAAAGCATTTTTGCTTTGCTGAATCTGAATGGCCCCAATGTGGCAGCAGCCCAGAGCATGCTGGGAAGAGGCAGCGTTCCAAGGTATGCCAGTGACCAAGTATCACCTCCATCCTGACCAAGACCTGCTGCTGCTGCTGAGGCTAAAGATGAGTAAGTCTCCTTCCAAACCAAACAGTAATTAAGAGAGGATGCATTTTTAGACTGCGGAGGTCTGGTACTCTGCTGGCAGCCTTTGAAAGCTGTCAGAGTTCTGCCAAGGGAAAGGGGAAGGGACTATCCTTTATTGGTTGAGTGGCTATGACAGACTGGGCACTGTGTTAAGTGATCTACATACTTGGGGACATTCCATCTTAACAGCATCCCTGTACGATAGGATGTTTTAAGCCTCATTTTTGATGATGATGATAACGAGGTTAAGAGAGGAATTGACTTGCTCACCAGCAAGTCACCCGAGCTGGGTCACACAGCTTCCGGAATTTAACTCCAGATCTGCCTGACTTCAAAGTCTATTTTAATTTTACTATTCCAATTCTTGGCAGCCAAATTTTAATGCCCTTGGAGTTTTTTATGTGCTCTAGGTTCTTGTTCCTTAAGAAAATAGATGAAAACAAGGGAGGGCCAGGCATTCCATATTAACAATGCCCAGCTCATGTTTGTTCTTCCACATTCAACATGTGTCTCTTCCCCTTCAGGATTGTGGGCCTCCCTTGATACGGAATTTGGGAACAGAGCTCTCTGTGTACCCTTCCTGATCCACGGTAAGTACAGCAATTGAAAGAAAGTAAAAGTTTATAGGTATTTGACAGAGTCATTTTTTTACAGGGAATCAAATAAGATACTTGGGCTTGCATTATGTGTGTCTTATTTTATTTTATTTTTCTAGTAATTCGTTTTTATTGTGGCTTACAATAATACTAGTATGTAAAGAAACAGCAATTAAAGAAATAAAACTGGTTCTTTACCTCAAGTTTGAGACGTACTATTCCAAAGCTTGAGAGAGCTTTGAAAGCAGGGATCATCTTTTAGTATCCATTTAATGGGTGTTTTCGTTTGTCTGTTTTTATTCTCACTCGAGGACATTTTTTTTATTGCTTTTAGAGAGAGGTGAAGGGTGAGACAGAAACGTTGATGTGAGAGACAAGCATCGACTGGTTGCCTCCCGCACACACCCAGACCAGGGATTGAACCCGCAACCTTGGTATGTGCCTGACCAGTTATCAAACCCACAACCTTTTGGTTATGGAACGATCTCCAACCAACTGAGCCACACTGGCCACTGCTAAATGAATGTTTTGATGGAGGTCTGGATAACTGCGGAATCTCCCACTTAAGGGATGGCTTCTTGCTGAAAGCCATTTCTGACCTACACCACTCATCACCTCCAGCTTTTCTGATCTGAAGGAAGGCAAACCAGTGAGGCCATTAAAAGCAGGGACAGTGGAGTGAGAGGACATTACACCTGAATCTCGAGGAAGGTAGTTTGGCTGTGACTTAGTTCCCTCCTCTATAAAAAGAGAGATGTAGACAACAAACTCACAGCTATTAACAACTGAACCTAAAACAGAAACAAAAACAAACTAAGCAAACAACTGGAACAGGAACAGAATCACAGAAATGGAGATCACATGGAGGGTTATCATCAGGGGTGTGGGTGGGGAGAGGGGGGAAAAAGGTACAGGGAATAGGAAGCATAAACAGTAGGTAGAAGATAGACAGGGGGAGGTTA
>VMDR010001324.1:0-40865 GCA_007922815.1 Macrotus californicus | reverse complement strand
AAAAAAGAGAGATGTAGATTAGGGAAATGGGAATCAAAGCCACAAGAGGCCAATTCACACCCATTGGGATAAAAAAAAAAAAAGAAAATAATAAATGCTGGTCAGGGTGTGGAGGAATTGGAAACTTGTGCATTGCTGGGGGGAATGTCAAGTGGCACAGCAGCTGTGGAAAACTGGTGATTCTCTACAAAGCTAAACATAGAATTACCATATAATCCAGCACACCACTCCGAGGTTTACACCTGAAAGAATTAAAGACACAGGGCCGCAAACAGATACTTGCACACCCACGTTCACAGCAGTATTATTCACAATATACAAAAGGTGAGGGAAAAAACCCTAATGTCCATTGAGAGATGAACGGATAAACAAAATGGGGTATATACATACAATGTAGTCTTTTTCACCCTTGTTAAAAGATAAAGTGAGGTATATTAAAAATGTTAAGTGTTTATTTGAGCCAAACTTAATTCACATTGGACAGCACCATCCTATAAATGATCAGGAGCACTCCGTGGCAGTAGTGAGGGGACTTTTACAGAGAAAGTGCGGAGGTGAAACGAGGAAATTAGTTGATTGGCTCTCATGAAGCAGTCGTGGCATTTGGGAAAGCCTGGCTGGCTATCGGTGCGTGGCTGTCCTGGGGTTTTGATTCTGTAACTCTGAGCCATTTGTAGGCTTAGGTTCTGGCTTGCTGACGTAGGCGTTAGAGCCACCCCAGCCTAACGACTGCCTTGTTTAATTAATGTAACACCCTTAATGCTGAGGAAAATTCTGATACCTGCTCCCACATGGATAAACGTTGAAAACATGATGCTAAGCGAAATAGGCCAGACATGAAAGGACAAATATTGCATGAGTCCACTTCTGTGAGGCGCC
The DNA here is from genome assembly GCA_007922815.1 of Macrotus californicus. Lineage (NCBI taxonomy): Eukaryota > Metazoa > Chordata > Mammalia > Chiroptera > Phyllostomidae > Macrotus > Macrotus californicus. The sequence continues at coordinate 39,986 of VMDR010001324.1, read as the reverse complement.
TAGGATGGCAAACTCAGAGAGACAGAAAGTCGAATTGAGGTAATCAGGGGCTGGGAGGGGAGAATGAGGAGTCGGTGCTTAATGGGTGTAGAGTTTCAGTCTGGGATGATGAAAAGTTCTGGAAAGGGATAGTGGTGATGGTTGAACAGCATTGTGGACGTACTTAATGCCAGTAAATTCTATACTTAAAAATAGTCCAAATGGTAAAACCCTGTGTTACGTACGTTTTGCCACAATACATAGACAGAGACGGGCTTTTCCCTTCTCTCCTGCTTACTCTTAACTGCTGTCAGCGTGTGAGTCACACTGAGCAGAGCTTGGAGGAAAATGTGCCAAAGCCCTCAATAAGGGGTCTTGCCATTTTCTGTATTTTCCAAATGTTCTCTAGTAAGCGAGTATTCCTTTCATGGTTGGGAAATAAAGAATACGTAAAAAAAAAAAAAATCACTTTTTTTTTGTTTTTTTGAAAGTAGGATTTAAAAACCAACGTTCTCCCCCATCAGAACTGAGAGAGCTTTGTCTTTGCTGTAGGATCAGACCTTGCGGTGGCTATTTTTAGAGGCATCCCCACAAGCAGCTAACCCCAGCCGCATTTTGTGTGCGCTCAGTGTCTTGGGCTATTTTTCAGATGTTTAGATGATGGGTGAAACCCCAACGGCGCTTGTCTGGAAGATGCTGGCTCTTAATTCCGAAGGTAAATTCAAGGCACATGTATTACCATCTCTTTCCAGTCATCTGCCTTTGAAGTGGGCTTGCCACTGAGTTTAACTTCAAGGTTTCCCCTGACGCTGCCTTGGTCTCCCTAAATGACTGCGGTTGGTGCCAGAATTGCAGGCAGCATCGGGAGGGTGCAAGTAGATGTACTCATTCAGCAAATTCTAATGAAGCAGCTCTTGGGTCCCAGGCGTGAGGGAGGCAGGGAGCCCTCAGTGAGGTTTCTGCTGATGAGCTCACAGTGGACAGGGAGAAACAGACGAGGGAACAAATGAATAAATGCAGTGTGGCAGGCTGAATGTCGGAGCCAACCAAGGGTAGTGAGAGAGCAGCCAGGGCTTGTACAACTCAGGAAACCTTCCTGTGGCCCCGCCCCATCTTTCTCTCCCACCCCATCTGTCACTCTGTGCCACGTTCCCTGTGTAATCATCTTCATCATTAAAAGCTCACATCATCTTGTTCATTTACTTCTGACTTCCTCGGTAATGAAAGCTGCGGGGTTGGGGACACCTGGTCACTCTGGGTCCCCAGTGTATGTCCAGCATCTGCAACACTGCTCAGCACTAGACAGTGGCACCTCCAGAATTTCTACCCAGGAGCTGTGTAGGGACAGCAGCCTGTGTGGAATGGGAACAGGACTACAGTTCTGTTTCCAAGCACCCCTAGGTTGCTTATCTCAGCAATCACATTCATCCGGCCTGGCTTTGGAGGGGGCACTGTTAGAGATTAAGGAAAAGCAACTCAAGTCACCTCGCCCCTGGCCACTCCCTTGTGACACCACTGCCCTGTGGCCTCTTAGAACTCCACAGGGCCCACAGTCATTTATTTTACATGTCTAGTATGTTTTAAAATGAAGCAATGCCAGAACGAGACTGCAAAAATCATGCCGTGTTTTAAATGTCTGCATGTAACAAACGACTGTTTCAAAATCACAACGCAATGTTACTCTGTTAGTCATAGAGTAATTCAAACATTTCAAACATTGAATTATAGTGCACCTTGGATAACGTGTTTCGGCAATGGGACAAAAATTTTGAACACAATGATACATGAGTTGTCTTAATGCTGTAGGTAACCCCATTTGGAGAAAATGCCTCAAGCCTCAACCTATTCACCTGAAACCCATACTGAGCAGCCCCCAGGCACCAACCCCATTTCACTGACCTCTGTATGGGCCCTTCCTGGCACATAGTAACTGCTCACCAAGTGCGTTACAAGTAAATGCTAAATGAATACATGAATGAAGAAATGAATGAGGAGTCAAAAAAGGAAGGTACCTGGGTTGAATCTACAGAGATAAGCAACATCCCCAGAAGAATGGCGGCAGGAAGACAAACAGCCTTCAAGGCTGAGGCGACAGGTGTGCAAAGGTGACACAGACAAATAAAGCTATGTGTTCTGGGAACTGCAAACAAGACAGAGCTGCAAATGCAGGGGGCAGAGTGTATCCCGAGTGGGAGCTGGCAAGGGGCCAGACCCACTGGGCTTTGGGAAGAGCTTAGAGCTCATGGGGAGGCACTGAAGCTAAGTACGACAGCAAATATGATTCAACTTGCCTTTTAGAAAAGATCACTTTGGTCCCAGCATAGAGCAGTGGTCAGCCAACTGTGGCCTACGGGACAAATCTGGTCCTCCACCTGTCTTCATAAGTAGAGTCCCATTGGAACACAGCCATGGTCATTCATCTGTGTATCATCTATGCTACTTTCACACTGCAGTGGAGTGTTGAGTAGCTGTGATGGAGACCACTGAGCCCACAGAGCCAAAAATATTCACCACCTGGTTCTTAAAAAAAAAAAAAAAAAACAATGCCTGACCCTTGATCCAGAACAGGGGTGTCAAAACTCATTTTCACTGGGGGCCACATCAGCCTCGTGGTTGCCTTCAAAGGGCCGAATGTAATTTCAACTCCTTAACAGTTAAGGTGTAGTTACATTTATACAATCCTAAAATTATGTCAGCCCTTTAAAGGCAATTGGAAGGCTGATGTGGCCCCCCAGTGAAAATGAGTTTAACACCCCTGATCTAGAAGAAGAGGGAGAAGAAAGGGAGTCCAAAAGTAAGGAGAGCAATAAGCAGCCTGCCAGGAGCCAGCAGAGTGAAGATGGAGAGGAGGGGCAGACACAGAGGTGTTCAGGGAATAGAACCACCAGGAGTCAGTGTTTGGTGGGGGACAAAGGAAGTGTGCTCAGAATGCCTCCCTGTTTCTCTCTTGGGGGGCCAGGTAGATGTTGTCTCATTCACTGGGGAAGGAAACTAGCTCTGGGGACAAGGGAGGACAATACTGACTTTGGTTTTCAACATGCTGAGTTTAAGGCTCTTCTGGGAGATTTAGGTGGAAATGTCCTCCAGGCAATAGGTTAACCAAGTCTGGAGCAGCCTGGGGACACAAATCTAGGAGGCTTCAGCATGTTATAGGAGGTGGTTAAAGCAGTAGCGGAGAGTGTGTAACCAGAGGAGCACTGTGGACTGAGGCTGGAGCTCAGGGAACTCCTCAGAGCTCAGTGGGGGGCAGACGGAGGCAGGAGAAGCCTAGGGCCCTGGGGAAGGCTACCTTCTACCAGGAAGCCCAGTGCCCCTCTTCCCCCTCCCTCTTCCACCCAGACAGAGGTGGGAGCCTGGAGGAGTCCTCCTCACCTCCCAGCTCTAGGAACACCATCATTTCCAACTCAGAACAGCCCCACCCTGAGAGGCCTATGGGAGTCAAACCATTTTCTGTTTATCACCCCAAATATTGCTCTCAGGCCATGTCAAAGTGACGCCAAGTAGGGGGAGAAAAAGTGGACTGCTCTGCAAGGTGCTTGGGAGCATGCAGTGATGGACCAGGCTTCTCTCTGTACATCCAGGCAGAATAATATTGGTGGGCAAATGTCTCATCAATGTCCAGTTAGGAAACTATCTATATATTTTCTTCCAGAGACATTTCAGTCTGGTCCCTATCACGAGATCATGACCTGAGTTCTGAGTTATGAGGGATCATATATTTGACATATATCCATATAGAAATATATATGCATGTGCTATATATCATATGTAAATGTATGTCATATAATATATGGTATGACACACACACACACACACACACACACACTTTTTTTTATCCAAATGGCAAACTGATGCCCAAAAGTAGAAGGTGCTTGCAAGTAGGCCAAGACGCTTACAGCAAAAGTAAACGTACCCCATGTCTTCTGACTCTAGTCCTGGTTTCCCCTCAGTGTTCCATAGGCCTCAGCCATCGTGACATGGATTTGAAGGCTGTTCTCTCCTTCCCACATGGTCCACTCGAGCCCCACCTCATCTAGGAAGGTGTCACATAGATACACAGGCATGGTATTAAGGCTTCGAGGAGCAGAAAGCTCACCCTTCACACCTGAGTTTCCTGGAGCATGTGGGCCTCCTGCCCTGCCCTGAGTCTTCCTTCAGAGATACCGTGAGTCCCCTGGTTGGTAGCCTGCTCTTGCTGTGTGGCTCCCTAGGGGTATCTGCAAAAATCCAGAGCCTGGGGATTTGCTCAACTTCTCCCCTCCCTTCCCAGTGGCTGTGGGGCAGTGAACATGGCTTAGTGGGTCCATTCTGCAGACTCCAGCTTTCTTATAGTTTAAGTATTCCAAGGCCAGGAACATTGGGCTCCCACATTAAACCATGCACTCCAACAAGGTTTTATCATGTTGAAAGTTATCTCTTGATGTCCATTATGCTAACCCTTGCATTTGCTTTTCAGTCTGTGCCAGCTGTAGGTGGAAACCAGGGGGTTATCAGCTTCTCAGAACAGGGAAGCAGGAACTGTCAAAACAAAAACTTACAGTGTGTCTGTGTAAGGCGTGGAGAAGGGGGTAGGTTCTGATGTTGTCTTTGTGGTAATTTTGGGAGACTCACGTGCTTTACCTCTCTGAGAGAGAGGAAGTCCAGAGCTGAAGATGCTATATTTGGTTGGGAATTGGTCCCATCACAATCTGGCTCTGCCTATTCTGGCAAATTCACTTTTCCCTCAAATGTGATCCAAACCTTTCAGCCTCCAGGCCTTTGTTCATATGCATCTTCCCACATCTCCACTTGCGATCTTAGTTTGAGCCTCTGAGTGAGAGGCCTTGAACCAGGTCTGGAGGAGACACAAATGAAATGAGCAGCCCTGGTTGGTGTGGCTCACTTGGTTAGAGTGTCGTCCCATGAACCAAACGGATGCAGGTTCGGTTTCCGGTCAGGGCACATGCCTGGACTGCGGGTTTTGTCCCTGGTTGGGGCGTGCATGAGAGGCAACTGATTGATGTTTCTCTCTCACATCAGTGTTTCTCTCCCTCCCTTCCCCTCTCAAAAAAAAATTGAGCAGCTGGTCCTGTATGAGTTTCCTAGGGCTACCAGAACAAGCACAACAAACTAGTGTATCACTTAACAAATGTATTCTCTCACAGCTGTGGAGGCCAGAAGTGTGAAGTCAAGGTATCAGCAGGGCCACGCATTCTTTAAAAGACAGATTCCTTCCAAGGATTCTTAGCTGCTGGTGGCAGCGATCTTTGGTGTTCTTTGGCTCACAGCTGTATCACTCCAATCTCTGCCTCTGTGGTCACATGGCCTTCTTCCCTGTGTGTCTCTGTGCCTACAGACAGCATCCTGCTCTTCTTGTAAGAGCCAGTCATGTTAGATTAAGGGCCAACCCTAACGAACTTAACTTGATTGCAACTTCAGAGACCCTTTTTCCAAATTAGGTCACATTCACAGGTATATAGGGTTAGCATATCTTTTTGGAAGATTCACAGTTCCCATTTGTTTTTCTAAGGCTCATTCTAAAACCCTTAGGAAATGTTCCCTTATGCCCTAACCAGATAAAGCCCATTCTTCTTCTACCTTCTCAGGAATCAGTCTCCATCTTCTGGTATTTGTCTTATACTTCCTCATAGATATGTTAATTTGGAGAAAATGACCCCAAAAAAAGGGCTGCACAGGGAAAAGAAAATGTTGATTTGGCCCAAGATATTCTTATGCTTGCATAGCCTCTCCTAGATGGTAGAGTTTCTGCATTCATTCTTTGCCCTAACCTGAAACTCTGCATAATGATCTGGCCCGAGGAAGCTTCTCCCAGAATGTAGGATTGAATGGAGATGCTGGCACCAACTGATCACAGCTCCCAGGAAAGCCCTGGCTAACGGGATACTCCATGGTCCTTCTGTGGCATGTGTCTCAGCCTATCAGCCAGCCAATGTGTCTTCACACTGATTTCTCTGGCTATTGCTGAATCTAGAAAGCAAGCTCTTCAGGGGCAGCATGTGGCTTGGCTGAGTCGGAACCACTTCCTTTCCCCACCCTGTTATTCTTAGCTCCCTGCAGTAGCCCCACTGGTAGACCCAGGCTGCTTCTAAGCCACCCAACTTGGCCAAGGTAAATACCTGCAGGCTTGCCTCCAGCACTGGAAGGAGGTTTGCTGCCCCTAGAGAGTCCAGCAACTGGACCTGGGCTGAATTGTATGTACCCACAAACCTCCAAGTTATGGTGATTATAGAGCCCAGGCCACAGGATAGGAGGACTTCGTAATATAGAAATCATCAAAATGAGATACCCCTGCATTCCAAATCTGAATTCTGTCCTTTAGGCAAAGCTCTGCCCCTGGGCAAAGTCATGGAATTCTCTAAGCCTTCATGATCCCTCTCTTGTTGAAATGGGTTTAATGACAATTTCCTTGCAGCATTATTGACAGGGCAGCCTAATGCTTATGAACAGGGGTTCTGGAGTCAACAACCTAATTCAAATGCAGACCATCAACTGGAGCAAATCACTCACCTCATCAAGCTTCAGTCTCTTCAGCTGGACAATTATTAGTCAGGACAACTGTACTCATTTCCAATGGCGGCTCTAACGAATTATCATAAACTGAGTGGCTTCAACAACACAAGTGTATTGTGTTCTTACAGTCCTAGAAGCCAAAGTCTGAAGACCATTTCACTGAGCCAAAACCAAGGTGTCAGCAGGCTGTGCTCCCTGCAGAGGCCCTGGGGAAGAACCCATTTCCCTGGTCTTTTCAGCCTCAGGATTTCCTCACTTCAGATTGTAGCCAGTCTGCCCATCTTCAAAGCCAGCAGTGCAGTGCCTTCAAATCTCCCTCTGCTTCCACCATCACATCACCGTCAGCCTTCTGTGTCCAATTTCCCTTTGCCTCCTGCTTAGAAGAACACTTTTGATGGCATGTAGGGCCAATTGATTACTCCACAATAATCTCCTCATCTCGAAAATCCTTAAACGCATCACATTTACAAAGTGTCTTTTGCCATAAGGTAACATTCAGAGTTCAGGGCTTAGGACATAGCTGTTCTTTGGGAGCCGTTTTTCAGTCTATCACCACAACATTAAAAACACATATCAACCAGGGTCACATGGCACAGATCCCTCAGAATGGTCCCCTGCTTTCCCGCCTCATGAGAGGGATGGAGGCATCAGAAGGGTAGGAAGCCACTCGGGTATATCAGGTCACACCATTTACTAACTGGATTTGAACTATTTCAATATTTTAGCAGCCAGCCATAGCAGCTAAAGAGAAGCCCCGCTATTAGTAAATATTGGGTTGGCCAAAAATTTGTGTTTTCCGTATGATGGCTCTAGTAGTGCTTAGTTGTCTTCACCTTCATTCAAAACAATTTTGTTAGATTGTACTGTGACAGCTGTCATATCAGCGTGCATTTTAAAAAAACTTAATCAAAACTGGTGAATTTTTGAGTAGCCATTTGAATACTGAAGATGGAAGAAATATGCAACATTCTTGGAATATTATGCTTTATTATTGCAAGGAAGGTAAAAACACAACTGAAACACACACAAAAAAGATTTGTGCAGTGTATGGAGAAGGTGCTGTGACTGATCAAATGTGTCCAAAATGGTTTGCAAACTTTTGTGGTGGAGATTTCTTGCTGGACGATGCTCCATGGTCAGGTAGACCAGTTGAAGTTGATGGAGATCAAATCGAGAACAATCTACGTTATACCACGCAGGATATAGCCGACATCCTCAGAATATCCAAATGAATACAGTAATTGGTGAAAATGAAAAATGTGTCTTTTATTCTACGGAAAAAACTAAACTAACTCTTTGGCCAACCTAATACTTCAGAGAGCAGTCATCATGATTATTTTCCACAATCCATGTCAATACTCAGTGTAATAATGCCTGGCATACAGTGTGTTCAATAAATGTCAGCTATTAATATTGCTATTAATAGTGACATGGTGCCTCTAAGAGGCCCAAACTCTTGGAGTTGACTAATTCCACCAAAAGACAAATGTTCCCCCACTCCAGGCAGTCTCTTGGCTGTCCCTTCAGGCAACACGTATGGCCCAGCACTCCTGGGGGCCAACCCTCCAGGATTCAGTTCTCCTCGCCTTTCTCAACTTTCTCTCCCCTTTTCTTTGAACTTGCTCTCACTTGCAGCTTCCCCCAGACTCAGGACTCAATCTATCTTCTGCAGTTGGCACTCCAATCAGAAAGTTGGGTCACCATACCCATTCATCAGACCTCAGTTTGCCTGAAGAATAAATGCTTCCTCATCTACATGTTATGTGCTGTAGCCAAGAATGTACTAGAAGCTTCCCACTGCCTGGAAGATGGCCAGACATCCTGGTCCTGGAGTTTGTACACTGGAGCCAGACTCTGACAGTTGCAAGATGTCTCCTGCTCAAAGATGCACTACTCTGAGCTGACTGAGGGGCTGGACCTGGAAGAGGGCCTGGCCACACCCATCCCTGAGAACTGACTGTGGGCCTGCTCACCAGCTCTAAGGTAGCTGCCTTCCCATGAAGTTGAGTAAATGCCAGCCCAGGGGAATCCTTTCCACAAGGGCGAAGGCTCTAGACTTCTCTTGGTATTCATGCCTAGTTAATCTTTGAAGTTTAGCTCTCTAGTTACCTTTCTTATCTTTTTCCCATCAGATACTTAGAGTGCTCTCAGGACCCTTGCCACATTCTAGAAATCCAAACCCAGTGATAATAGCTATTGCCTATGAAGTGCTTGTCATGTGCTCAAGTGGGTTCTAGGAGCTTATACCAACCCTCCAGTTGTAGTAAGATGATTAACCTGAGGCTTATATCAGTTAAGTAACTTGTAAATGGTGTTCCAGGTTTTCAACTCAGGATGTCAAAGTCTTGTTTTGTTTTTCTCTACAATGCCATATTACCTGTGACTAACAAACAATCCTTGCACTCAGAAGGTTCTCTCTGGTGAAAGCAGGTTTCATAGTTAAATAACCACCCCCTCCTACCTTCTGAGCAAGAGGGTAGGAACTTGGAAAACAGAGGACCTGTTACCTAGGCCAGAGGGTAAGCACCAGTAATGTGGTCAGAAACCACCTGATTTAACCCCCTTCTGGGCAGATGGGGAAACTGAGTCACCGAGATGGACAAAGACATCCTTCTAGAAGGCCCACAGTGAATATAAAAAAAAGCTAGGACTGGAGCTCAGCCTCCTGCAGCCCAGCCCACATACCTCTCCCACTGCCTCAGCCCCTGGGGGAAAAAAGAATGAGGGTTGGCAGATTTAGCAAGAACCAAAACAGAGTGCCCAATTCAGTTTGAATGTCAGATAAATAACAAATAAATTTTTGTGTATGTATATCCCAAGCAATATTTGGAACATATTCATACTAAAAAAAAATCCACTGTGTATATGGAATTCAAATTTAACTAGGTCTCTTGTATTTTATTTCACAACTCTGGTTGGGAAGGATCCGTGGGCATTCATTGCTTTGGGAAGGAGAGGGAGGAGAGCAACATCCAGCCCTTGGTTGATTTACAGCTGGTTATGTGAAATTCAGAGAAATGACCTAAGGAGCCAGAACAGGAGGAAGATAAGGGAGAGGTCTGGGTGACACACTATCAGAATCCGCAGTATCCAACCAATCAGAAGGTGCATACTCACAGAAACCCTCCAGGGAGGGAAGGTGTAAGGCACATGTAGTGACTGACCACAGGAGCACAAAGGAGGCAGCACAGAGGAGGGACAGAGGGGCTCCACTGGGGTGGAGGACTCCCAAATAAAGGAACAGTTTTCAGAAGAAGCACACTCTTCTAAAAAGTGGGGGTAACCAGGAGGTTGGGGTAGTGGGGGACAGAGGGAAACCCAAGCAGAAGGAACAGTTCAGAAACACCTCCTGAATTCCTTATTCCCCATGCTAGCCTTCCTAGTGTCTGACAGCTTGTTACAATAATAATAATTTTAAAAAATCCAAGATTTGGCTGAAGAATTTCCAGTCACATCAGCACCACCTCCCAGCTATGTGACCCAGACACATTTAGAGAGCACTTCTGAGTGTTTTCCTTTATAAAATGGGGTTCACAGAGCTGTTGTTCAAATCAGATAAGAAAATGAGGGTACAACCTGATAGTGTTGGTATCAATGCTAGCTCTTACCTCACTCAATGTTCAATAAGTGTCTACAGAACGAATGAACGCTGTTTTTGTATTTCCTCACTCTCCCCCTCAAAAACAGATCAGGATCCTAAAGCAAATCCCATTTGTGAGTTAAGTCCTCTGCTGCTTTGTCATGCCCTGTTCTTCCAGTTTGAGGAGAATTCCTCAATTGAATGGTTTGAGGCTGTAAAGGGGCCATATCCCCCTGGGTCCTTGGTTTGCATTGTCATTTTGAAGAGCTGCCTTGGCTCTCAGCAGCACACTGGGCACTATTAGATAATTTCCTGTAGGTTGTAGGAAATGGTTCCTTAGTGCCTAAAAGTTTTAAGGATGAGGTCAAGTAAGGATTGTCAATGTTAAAAAGTGATTATGTGGAGAGGCAGGGGTGGGGGTTGAGACAGTGGGGAGCCAAGAGAAGGAGGGAAGAGCGGGAAGAGGAGTGGAGGAGAAAGGAGAGATGGGCTGCTGGGATGTGGCTACTCTCTGTTTGCAAGTTGGCACCTGTGGGACTAAAGCACATGATCAGAGCTCCCTGAACCATCATCCTGACCTATAAAAAGAAGAGAGCTTACTTACAGATGGGTTGGGCATATAGTTATTGGAAAACATTGGAAATTTTGCTAATGTTTATGTAATGCCTTATGGTACATGTGGTATATTCTGATCCATCATCCTACTTGAATCTCAGATGACTCTTAAGTGACCAAGATAGGGATGGTTAACCTATATTTCATACTGATACTCAAGGAGATCAGTGATTCTTCCAGTATGACCTGACTAGGAAATGGCACAACTAATTTCTACTGAGCCAATTGTTATCCTCCATGACCGTGCCTCCATGACCCGTACCACAGAGCTAGGCCTTGTTGTATGTGCTGAGGGTGAGGTCAGCCAAACCCACCTGCTCGCTGCCTTCAAGGGGCCTACTGTCTCCTGGGGAAGACAGACGTTAAGAAGATAACCATGCAACTAAATGTGCAATTATACACGGTGGTAAATGACACAATGAAAGAAAAGAACAATCTCTTCGAGAACGAAACAGGGGTAGATAACTTAGATGAGGAAGGGTGCAGGAGAAGGCCTCTCTGCTATAGTGAGCATAGACTGAGCCTTTAGTGTTTGAGTGTGATTTACCCAGACCCAGAACGAGGCACTCCAGGCAGAGGGAAGAACGCATCTAAAAGCCCTAAGGTATAAAACTGCATGGACTCTGTCATGATTGGAACATATTTTTTCAAAAAGGAGAGAAATGTAAGGTTAGGTGGAGAGTTAAGAGGGTCTCCCAGTGGTCCTTCAAAACTGGGAAAAGGGACAGAGAAGTCATGGCTTCCTGCTTTTCTGAGCTTCCCAGTTGTCCCAAGCAGGCACTGCACATACACTTAACTAGACCATTTTGAGGTGCTAAGAAACTTGTTTTGTCTATTACTGCACTCTTAAAAAAAATCTGTGCTGATGTTTTCCAAATAAGATAGTTAGTCAGAAAGGCTTGACACTGTATAATTCCATAGATAGTATGTTGCTCACTAGTTCCAAAAATAATTGAGTATGCCTCATAAAGATGACTTAATTTTACAAATGAGTTGTACTCAAGTAAATATTTACTCCTAAATGCAATTTTGTTGAAAAACCTCTCAGAACACTTTCATTAAGCTTGCATGATGCATTGGCTATGTAGTTATTAAATCATTATTCAGAGGAATGATAATTTTTAAATAAAGAGAAACACATGCTTTCAATGCATCAAACACTTATATAGGGCTACTTACATGCCAAGTCTTGAGGTGACCACAATGACCTTGATTTCTGGCATTAGCCTCTCTCTCTCTCTCTCTGTCCTGTCCTGCCCTCATCCCCGCCATCATCGGCAAGTCCAAACAAGCCATGATTTCTTACTTTCTTTCATTTCACTGTTTCAACTTGGTCAACTACACTCGCATGGATCCCTGCAGTAGGATCCTTAATTCATCTCTTGCCACCTTTTGGTCCATTTTCTGCACAACATCCAAGTGAACTTGTAAAATCTGCACCATATTGGAACACTCACCTGTTTCATACCATTGAATGACTTCCCAAGTTACTCAGAATGAAATCTAAACTCCTTACCATCAGCGAAAAAGCACCAGTCATGTGACCCCATCACTGCCCACTTGCCTTGCCCCTGACACAGGGCTACCCCCCCTTAAGCTCCTTAGGCCTCACCTGCACTACACACTTCTCTCTGCCTTGATCACTCAAGCCGTTTGGGTCCTCAGCCAGGCAATTCTGGGCCGTCACTCTCCCTTCTCCCCAGAATGCTCTTTCCCCAGTTCTTTGCACACCTGCCTGATGCCTTCTCATCATTTGCGCCTCAGCCAGAATTCCCCCCTCTGAGAGAGCTTCCCTTTCTTCCACTCACTCTACCACATAACTCCGTTTTATTTTCTCCCAACACTTCCTTCTCACTGTTTGTATTCCTCTTGCTTCTTTGTCATTTTTTAAAATTGTTTGGCTCCCTTCTCTACCTCTTTTGGATAAATACCTCCATGAGAAGAAGGGTCTGGCCTGGCCTGTATGCAGCCATATCCCCAGGGCTTCAAACAGGTCCCAGTCTACTGTAGGTGTTCAATAAGATTTGTTGAATGAATGTATTGAGACCTGATCCCTGCGTGAAAGGCCATTCATTTGTAAAATTAAACTGGCCGCAAGGCAATCTGGGACTAGCGAGCTCAAGGGGGTGAAGAAGCCCTAGAGCCTTCCCTTCCTCACTGTTGTCCCCACCCCTTGATTTTAATGAGAAAGTCCTAAAGAGTCCTGCCTCCCTCCAGTTCCTGTTCCACAATGCAGGGAGTCCTGTATGCATGCTCTTTAAGGATAAAGTATTAACTCACTAGCAGCCACACGAGCTCAGCACTTCATCTCTGGCCCTCTCCCCCAACTGGTCCTTCCATCCTGTGAAACTGAGACACTGACATACCCCGGTCATGCTCGCTTCACCTCTGCTCCATGGTATCAATGTCCCGTTCTCTGTGCCTCCGATCCTACTCCCCCCTTTATAGCTTTGCTAACTCCTATTCCTTGTTCAAGGCTCAGCCCAGAAGATTTCACTTCTGGAAAACCTTTACTGTCTCTCCCTTTCCCCTTCACCTGCCACTGCAGCTGGTTTGGTGCCTCCTCCTTGCACCTGTAAGTTCCCTGTGCTCAGCTCCATCCTAGGACTCCTTACATCGGCCTGTTTTTGCCTTTTTATGTCTCTGTTTTTGCCATAAGAGCAAGAACTGCAGGAGGAGTCTGACTTATCTGGTAAATCGCAGAATTTTCAGTATCCAACATAATACTTAAGAAATATTTACAGAATAAGTAACTGAATTAATGAATACATAGAATAAAATTCTCAGGGGCCAGGAAGGAGGGTGCACTGAAAAGAAACGAGGCCGAATCAGGGAGGCTTCAGAAATGTGGTCACTTGTGAGCAATTAATTCTAAACCCTAAAGCTCTGAAAACCAACCCTTTTCTTAACTCATTAGGTGGCAAAACCTCACTCACCCCACTTATTAGCTTTATTTATTCCACTTAGCATGTCTACTCATACGCTTTGCTGTAAAACATCAGTGCATTTAATGCAGGGTGCCTCCCTGAACTGCACTGAAGTTATTTTGTAATATTCAGTCTATGAACTCTTTACATTTCTTACATGCAAAAATGATCTGGATTCCAAAACATATCTGGCCCCAAGGGTTTTAGATAAAGGATGATGGCCCAGTATTTGAACTGCCCTAAAGAATGGATAGGATCCCAGCAGACAGAACTGTACAGGGAGAAACAACGTGCAAAAGGAAAGCAGCAAGTGGATTAGGAATGCAGATTGTCTGCAGTTATCTGAGGAAAGAATGTCTGAGTTTACAGGAAGATAACACTGGAGAGACACTTGGGTCTGATGGAGTCCTTGATACCAGGCTATGGAGACTGAACTTGCTTCTATAATTGATGGGAAGCCAGCAAAGGATTCTTAGCAGACAAGTGAGGTCACGGAAAGCATCCCTGATGGTCTGGTAACCTGTACTCATCGTCTTCGTTAGGCGGCATTTAACTACTCTGAACGTCAATTGTTTCACACACAAAAAAGGGAAAATTTGAAATGCAAATCAAATGAAGGCTGCAACTAAAATATTTTCTGAATTGTGAAGTTTTTTTTAAGGTATAAGGTATAATTATTATTAACTGACAATGAAAACCGAAGGGGTGAGGGGCAGGGTTCAGGAAGTTGGTGTTCCCACGCTCGGTTTTGGGAATAGCTAAGAAGCAAAATCCACTAGCCAGGGGGGAGGCACAGGAGTTTGTGCAAAAAGGCAACTGTAGAGCTTGTTATAGCAATGCGCCTCCTGGAATCAAAAGTATCACATCTCATTTGCATGAACTGTGACATTGTGTTTCTAAATTTTAGTTTCTTTGTAAAAGGGGGTAAGGGATTAACTGGTAAATATATAAAATCTTTGAGACGATGTGTTAGTAAGGAGCTGGAACACTGAAATCAACAATCCCTTCATCCGGGGCGCTCTGGTGCTATGTCATTTGCATTTTACTGAAAAAAGATATTACGGGAAGTCATTGGGTAATAAAGACTGCTGGAATTTGTGTCTAGATTTTTTTGTCTTTCCTAAATGAAAGGACTAAGGGTGTGTTCGGCTTTGGAGCTTTCTTTTCTTCTAAATTATTTTTTTCCCCAAACTCCATCTTTGAGAACACTGAAATTTCATAGACTACAGAAACTGGAAGGACCATTACATTTAAATCCCATTTTACAGACTGAGCCTGAGGTCCAGAGATGGGAAGTGAGCTGCCCACCCTCACACCACAGCCAGCCTAAGAGCATGGACTGAAGGCCAGCCAGAGGCTTTTCAGTTTGCAGCAGGGACGGAATCGACTGTGTGGCTGGAGACAATAGCATGAGCCTGGACAGCAGGAAGCAGACTGTGTCAACCATCCCTCTCCCCAACCCAGTGTGTGGGCAGGTGTTGCCGTCTCTCCTCCTTTGTCTTCCAGCCTGACGGTAGCCTTCCCCTAAACAGTATCTCCCAGTCCAGATGCCCATCTTTCCCAGGTAACAAATACCTGACAGCAACAGTCTTGCCCCTAGAGGGAAACTTCTAGTGCATCTTCATATCCTACATTCAAAAGAAGATGAATCACTCTATCCCACACTACTTTAATGCAGGCATTGGACACTCAGGGTGACATGTGTGGTGCTGAGCTGCTCACACAGCACTGGGTGAAGATGGACATAGAAGGACCTGAGTTGTCCTGGGGGATAAATAGGTAGGTCTAGTCCATCTTGGACAGTACCTTCCCAGATTGAACTGATCCTAGTCAGGGCAGCATGTGAGAGGTGGGAGTATGCCATTATAGAAGGCAAGTCTCGAGACCATGATCAAATGCCAACTCCAAGGACAGAGAATATCCTGCTCAAATACAGCAGAATAGGGAGAGCTCCTGGAGTTATCCCTGAGGTGGTCACCAAGCCTGTTAGAACACATGTAGGCAGCTTTTTCCGGAGAAACACAGTGAAGGCTAGGGGGCAAGGCCAAAGGAAGACAGGAATGGGAAATGGAAGGATGGCTCAGAATCTGAACTGCTGGCTTTGGTTTGCTCTTTGTGTGTTCCTTCTTAGGGGCCCTGACCTTGTTCTTAGGGCAGCAGACCATTCCTGAAGAAAGTGAATGGAAACCCATCTGTGTGTCTCTTTTTTTCTCACCCAATCTCCCTTTCAAGCAAGGACAAAAGAAAGTCTACTGCAAGTATCTGGGGTGGTTTGAGCACACTCTCCAGGTTACACAAGGGCAAGGACTCATGGGCACGGACAACATACTATACACATGACACCTGCCCCCACACACTTTTTACACATGTGTGTATATCTATTTTCAGGTTGTATAACAAGTCATTCATGCAGTCAGTCCATCAATGTGCATTCCCTGAGACACACAGGGTACTGAAAATACCATGAGAGGAATATTTACTATGCTGTATTTCCATTTTAAGGAATCTTGAAGGTTGGTTTTTTTTTTAATTATTGTGTGTGTGTATGTTTTGTTTTCAATCACCTTGATGGGATCAGAGAATTGAGCTCCTAGCTATCTACTGCTCTTTATTTCTTCACTAGGAGTTTTCTTTGGGGCATTTCATAATTAGGCCCCTCAATTTCCCCAGGGATGGTTTAGTTTTACTTTATCCAAATTGCTTTATCAGGGCCGTAATGAATCTTCTTTCCTTTATGGAAGTATCAGTCTCTTGTGAAGCTTCCCTTGCCCTTGCCCTTGCCCCTCTCAGTATCAATCATTAATAACGTCTTTCTCAATGCCCCATAACAACACCCCTGACACTGCATTTATCTCACTTGCTTGAGATGTATTTGTTTCCATGTCGGTTGTGAAATTTAATTTCCTTCTGAGCTCCAGCACATAGCCCGGGGCCTGGCACACGGTGGATACTCAGTCAATGTGGTCTTGAATATGTTTAATCAGGTACAAATGTATTTGCCCCATTTAAATCATTGTCTAATTCCAAAGGGCACACCAGAGAGCCTGGAACAACAGGCATATCATGTCAGCCTGTGAATCACCCCAAACGGTGGAGGTATGCCCTGCCTTGGTAAAACAACCTCATGGAGATGTATGACCTACCAGCTATTGCTGCTTTGAGCTCCCCTCTTAGTCACCATGGAAGAGACCCCAAATGAGCCCCAGACCTGAGTGAACGAACAGGAGGACATTAATGAGTAGCCTGGATGAATTAAACAGGCCTGGTTTATTTCATACTCAGCCTGATCCAGTTTCCATGCATCT
Organism: Macrotus californicus; assembly: GCA_007922815.1. Taxonomy (NCBI): domain Eukaryota; kingdom Metazoa; phylum Chordata; class Mammalia; order Chiroptera; family Phyllostomidae; genus Macrotus; species Macrotus californicus. The sequence goes on along the minus strand of VMDR010001324.1, from coordinate 23,070 downwards.
TAGGAAAATAAGGACAAATATTTAGGCAGCGCTGCAATCCAAATAAAACAAAAATGTTTTGTGATGTACGTGGGGATCAGAGAGGGAGCATATAGAGTGCACACTGAATGCCCGCCTAGGGAATCCTTCCACGGACAAGCTAGATATCCTAGAGGACTTGGCAAGATGACAGCTGAGAGCTGCGTGCAGCCCATCAGTGAGTGCCTCACGGTTCTGTCTCAGCTCATGTAACACAGTGGAAATGGCCCCTCGCTTCCTCGCAGAGGACAGTAAGGCCGACAGCCATTGAGTATGGATCACTTCAGCTCTGCTTATTCTTCCTGCCACTCCTCACTGCGCTTCATAAAACCCACCGCCTGGCAGGTTGTTCACTATCTCACAAAACGAGGTCTTGTCAGAGGACAGCAGGATATGGCCAATCTAACATTCCGTTTTCTTTGCTGTGGTAAATGTTAGGGACCTGAAATACAACAGGAGAACCAATAGCTTGGACACACATTTCTCCATCAGCTCGTGTTTACTCCTTGTGGCTCACTGAATACAGGGGGTAAAAACTAGAAGTAAACAGAACAAAAGAAATCCTTGCTCTTCCCCTCCTCACCATTCTTTGTACATTTACAGAAGCCCCGAGAAGAGCAGAGAGGCTAGGAGTATATTTTCTTGATTGCGAGGAAACACCCTGAGATGTTTTCAGTTGTGGATTTGAGCAGAAGGCATGTGGCTATTTCTTTTTTCTCGTAACTGCTCCTCTTTTCGCATAAGTGAAGGGGTTTATAAAGTGCTGTGGAATGAGTACCCACCTACCACCACTACCCAGGTGGCCTTGCTAACCACGGTGCCCAGAATGCCCACCCCCAAAGGGCTCCCCTTTCTTGACTGTTACGGTAATCACTGAATTTACCTTCCGTGTTTCGCTATTTTTCCACAGCTCCTGAAACAATATACTCTTTGTCTGTTTTAAAACTTTATACGAATGGACTCAAGTTGTATGTATTCTTTTGAGTCCAACTTGTTTTACGCAATATTATGTTTTCAAGATTCATCCATGGTATTGTATGCATCTAGAGTTGATTTGTTTTTATTGCTATATAATATCTCATTATATAAATACTCCATGACATATTGATCCATTCTACTGTTGATGAATGTTTACATTGTTTCCAATTTCTGGCTATTTGGACCAATGCTAATATAAATATCTGTGTTGGAATTTCCTACTACATATGTGCACATATTTCTTTATAATATATACTTAGGACAGAGACTGCTGGATAAATGGTTATGCATATCTTCAACTTCAACAGATATGAAACTATATTTTCATATAACAAATATAATATTGTATCTTTGATATAAAAAACACTTTCTTTAATGGGGGGAAACAGACTTTAGAGTTTTAATGAACAGATGACCTAAGCTTAGTTTGAGAATTTAGGACAAAAAGAAAAGGAGCACAATGTCATTGAGCATATTTTACCATGAAAACAGTGGGTTGCCTTTACTGTGATGATTCTCTTGGCCCCTAAATCTAGAGGTTCATGACTGTAAATGGTGGGTCAGGAAATGGGAGACATACCTATGTTTGTTACTTAACCATGAATACATGTTTTTCAGACTTAGGATGAAAAAAGATCACATGGGTCTAGTAGTCATGCTATATTGAAGGTTCTAGAAGAATAAATGAAGGCATTAAAAAACTTGACAGATGGGAAATATTTGGGGGAAAAAATGAGATGAGGACATGAATTCTGGAGAAGAGGAACACGATCCCAGCACTCCAGTCCCAGATAGGCCTCAGCAGGGAAGAGCAAATAGTGTTACACAGCAAGAAGACTTCCAAAGAAATATTTGCATTTATCTAACAAACATGGTACAGAGCTCATTCTTCCAGGCACCCTTCTGGACCCATGAGAGGAGTCTCATGGAGGCAGATGTCAGGTTACTTTTCTCACATTCGGGACAGACTGCCTCACCAGGTGGCGATCCCTTGTCTCTGGAGGTTTAGGGGTTCAGCTATGTGAGCCGTGTAGAGTAATTCACTCACAGGGGGGGAGATTTGCTCTGCTTTTACTAACTTTGTGGCCATGGGCAAGTTACTGCACATCTCTGGGCCTCAGTTTTACCACCTATGAAATGGGAGAGGATGGTTAATAATAGCACCTTCTTCATAGGATTGTTGTGAGAACTGTGTATGCTCATGTATATGTATATATAATGCTTAGATGACGTTTGACATTTATGTACTCAGTATACTAGCTGCCTTATTTGCTATTGTTATTATAGCAGATGACCTCGCAGGCAACATGTTCTGTATTTGCACTCAAGTAGTGAATAGAGCACTTTCTTTGACAAAGAACGTGGTCTGCATTCTGGCTGCTCCACGCACAAGCTGCATGAGCTTAGGCAAATTACGACTTTTTCTGAGCCTCTGTTCCCTCATCTGTAAAAGAAGAGTAGTCATAGCTCTGTCAAATGGTGGCTAGGGTGATCACTGGGGAAGCAATATAAAAAGTGTAGCCCTGGCTGGTGTGGATCAATGAATTGAGTGCTGGCCAGTGAACCAAAGGGTCTCGGTTCGATTCCCAGTCAGGGCACATGCCTGGGTTGTGTACCAGGTCCCCAGTAGGGGGGCACATGAGAGGCAACCACATGCTGATGTTTACTTCTCTTTCTCTCTCCCTTCCCCTCTCTCTAAAAATAAATAAATAAAATTTTTAAAAAACTGTAGCATGAACAACGGGCCCATGCTCTCCTTGTTCCTAGGCAAGCTCCTCTAATTCCTCTGGCATTCTATTTCCTTTTGGTAAAATTGGGATAACAGTACCTGCTGCAATTTAACACAAGCGAAGCCCCTGGCATGGGGCATGGTCTGTATGTGGTAAGGCTTCAGAGCCTTTCTTTCCTTTCTGGGATTTCATTCATACTTCTGTGAAATGAAGAAAGTGATATCAGTCTTTTCTAACTCACAGGATTCTTGTGAGGATCAAAATAAGATAATAGAAGTGAAAAAACTTTTTAACTGGAAAGTGGCCTGACAGTAAAAAAAAATCAAATCAGCAAGAACCTAAATTAGCAGGCCAGGGTTGATAATACATAGTTTTATTTGCTAAGAGAATATTAAAAAAAAATGCTTTCTTAACATTCAAGAGCCTTCTAAATAATGTATTCACTTATTTATTCAACATTATTTAATGAGCATATGCTACATCAGAGTATTTTCCTAGTAGAATTTTTTTAAAAAATTATTCTGATCTAGTTCAAAGGATGATCTCACAGCAATTATCAGAGAAAGACTGATCAAAAATAAAATGAGAAAAAATTGGGATTATGAAAAAAATCAAGGCAAAATGATAAAATGAAGCCAGAAGGAAGATTAATGCATGAGAAATATAATTCTATCTTCTGATAAAGACAGGCCATATGTTTTACTTATAGAAGTCAAGGTGAAAAGAAAAGCAATTGTTTATTGAGTGACTTTCAAAGTGTCATTCATTGACCCTGCAGCAGAATAACCAGGATGCTTATTTCCTTTTTCTACCACCGGCCCACCTGAATTTCCGCACCCACTCACGGTGTTTGTGAACAGTTTACAAAAGCTCTAATGTCTGTGTAAAGCTGTCTTGCTTTTTGAAGTTAAGGATATGTGAAATGGTATCCATAGCTACTCCTAGAATTTTGGAAAGTAATTTTGCAAATGTGGTAAAAATGCTAACCACCAATAATCAAAAATGTTACATATTTTTCTTAAACAAGTGATCCAATCAAAAGAAAAACAAAGGCCAAGGAAAAATGATGGTCATTGAAATTCTATGACTGCTTAAATTGAAAACAACCTAGTTATGAAAAATGAGGAATTAACAAGGTAAAATATAAAATATCTTTTCCATTGATTACTCTGGAGAAATAAAAAATGCTAATCATACTTTGCCAAATTGGCTCAATTTCGTCAATGAAACTTGGAGGGTGAAATTAAAAATGACTGCGTTGATATAAAATAGATAAACTAAAGTCTAGAAAATAAAAATAAAAGTGTTATAATGATTTCTTATAGATGGATTATAGATGATTTTCTTTTACATTTTAAAACCATCTCTCATTTTAGTTTGGTTTGGTTTGGTTTGGTTTGGTGGTGCGTGTGTATTGTGTTTTTCACCCCAAAATGGGGCATGTTTATCTCTCCATCACCATATATTGTTAGAAAATTAAGAACTAAGCTTTAATCATTTCCACACCTCTATTTCTGGGCAAGATTAAGGTGAGAGTAAGTACTAAGGGGAATAGATAAACCTTATATCACAGAGAGAATCAAGAAAGACCATGAAAACATAAATTCTGTTCAAGAAAAGCCACAACCCTCAACATCTTTTAGATTTTGTTAAAGCTTGCTTTTCTTGGCAGCTGTATTTATCAGCATATGTGAAAATATTATCCAGGGTGCTTTCTGTATTTTCAGAAATGTGACATGATAACATCCCTTAAAGAAAGGGATTTGGTGGTGAACATCCATCAATTTTCACTTATGGGACTCCCTCAGGCAAGACCTTCTGTGCCGTGTCAACATTTTTTCCCTCTACCAGCAAAACTGGAAGACATACGGAGAGATAGCATCTCAACATCTTGTCATCATTGCCTTCCTCACCCTCATTCCACCAACCTCCCTCCCCTGGTACAGGCCAAAATGACAGGAGGAAAAAATACTGCTGTTATTGCCTCTTTTTTTTCTTTAGAGAAATAATGTCAATGATAAACAATGTTTACAGATTTAACCCAAATGTTAGTCATAAAATGATCTTCCAGTGCTTGGATGTGTAATAAGGCATCTAACGCCAAGTTAATACTGTCAACAGAAACCCCATCCAACTTTCTAAACTGCCTTCATCTGAACTGGGGCAGCTCTCAGGATACCAGGAGGGATAACTCTATAAAAGAAGTCAGAGGGCATATTGCACTAGGTTTTAGGCAGCCAGATCCTGACCTGAGTTTCTCCCGTTACAAAGGAACATAGAGTTCTTTGGGCGATATGGCAGTAGAGTGGGGACCCTTGTTTGGGCTTCCTTTCCAGGAAGAATAAAGCATTTGCGTTGGTCTGCTCTTTTCAAGACCAATACTTTCCTATCTGAAAGGCATGAGAAACTCTTTGTTTAAACATTAAAACACTGGACTTGATAGTCATGTTCCACTCGAAAACAGTGCCAAGAAAAGACACACACTGGGGACTGTGTTATGGGATTCCAGAGCCTCAATACTTCTGAACCTGGGGTGAGTAATGGGGTTTTATAGAAACTGGAGTGTTTGCTGAGTTTTCTTGGGGCAGCAACCTGAGCTGAAGTAATTACCCTTTCCCTAATTAGCCTAGCACTTATAACTTTCTCCCACTCCAAGAAAATTTAATTGACTCTATTTGCTGCCACTCAGTATGAAGTATCTCAATTGGTCAAAGTTTCTACCAAGACATTTCTGAAGTAGCTGACCTCCCTCCAGCTTATCTTTTCAATCAGCTATGTTCAGGAGCAGGGTTGGTTTTTCTCAAAGCACACCGGGACAGTCACAGTAGTTTACGTGGAAAATATTCAATTTAACACTCTTTCATCCTAAGGAATCTGTGCAGGTGGAATTTTTGGCTCCACACTCTCTCCCTAAAATCTCTGAATTCAAGGGTGATGGTTCTCTAGATCCAAAAGGGTGCTTGGAGGATGGGTTCTATTGTAGACTCTTTCACGCACACATGTGAAGACTCCCTGTCCCCTTTGTTGCACTGCTTATACAACAGGGAGGGAAGAGGGCTTGTTTCTCAACTACAAAACCATCTCAAAGTAATTATAGTTGGCATGCTGATGGCTTTTTGTTTTGTTTTATTTTCCATAGTCCAGTAGAATAATAAAACAATTTATCCAGGACATGGCCAACATTTAAATGGGTTTCTCTACTTATTGCTGGGACAAAACTCATGGATAGAGAGAAGAATGTGAAAAGTTCTAGAGTCCTTCCTAATCTCCCCAAAATGGTTTTCAGTGGCAAATGGAATGCACACTTCTTTGTCTATTTCCTTACAGCGTTAACACCCTGTTAATATGCAAAAATTAGCCAAAGATATCCAAATGAGATGGTGAATTCAGAAGGGGATGTGACTTCTCCCTTCCTATACTGCTATTGAAATTATCACAAGATCTTTTAAGAAAAAATTAGAAAAGTGCCACATTTGTTCATCCTAGGGAATAATCCCTCTGCTCGGTGGAACCAAAAATTGATAGGAACTTGGTGGGAACTAACTTGTCAATCCTACACCTGAAAAAGCAAATAAATGCAGGAGATCCATGCAGACCCGTGACATTTCCAAATGGAAAAGGGCTGGGAGACACAGGACAAACAGGAAGCTGTTTTATGGTAATTATCATAGTTTTGACTAGCAGCTTTGCCAGAAAATTAGCAAAGGAACAGACTTTTCCTTTATTCACCAGGCTCTGGTACCTGGCTATGGCCACACTGTGCACCTGGGCAAGAAAAAAGATCAAATGGGAAACCGGATGCAGAAGGTGACCCTTGGAACAAGGATTTAAACAAACACAGAAAACAGCGAAAGGGAGATGGCTCAGGGCCTCAGCTCTCATCCTTCTCCCCTCTGGCTGCTTTATCAATGGACTGGAAATAAACACATGCACTCACCCTCCAGCCTATGATGTGAAGAACCAGGTAAAGAGTGAAGGGGAACAAGGATCGTTCATTCACCTGCATTCAAGGATGAATGAGAAGCAAAGGCCATTCATTCACCAAATGCTAGCACAAACAAGTAGAATTGAGAATGATCCCAGTGAAATAAAACCCGTAGTGACAGCAATGGGTCATATATGACTGCAAAGAAAGAGTCTATATTTGAAAAAAAAAGTATTTCTATTTAAAGAAAAATCATATCTACTTTTTACTCTTAGTAAAATTCTGGGAAAACTTGGACTGTGAAGCAAAAGATAAAAGATAGGGTAATAAACACTCAAATACACTGTTCCACATTTGGAAATGTCAGTCACCTACAGGGATTGCCTCCATTCAATCGCTTTCTCAGATATGGGTTTAGAATCAGGCATAGATAAATGGGAGTGGGGCAAAATAAGACAATCATAGAAGGAAATTAAAATGCAATACAGACTTAAAATTTGCTTTAGAAGCAGTAAAGGAGAGGATCAACATTGTATAAATTCCAGGCTGTAATGTGGAAGGCAGAGAAAAAAAAAAACTCTTCAAAAATACAGAAAAAAGTGGGGGAGTGGGAGAAGGATAATTTAAAAATTGGATAACATATATAAACAAAGAACAGCGATTCTTCATTAGTATGTAGGAATGTAAAAAAGAGCAAATAAAAGAGAATTAATAAGTAAAATTATAACAAAAGAATTGAAGACCAGCAGCAGGCTTAACCTGGAAAACACCATAGTGTATATATAACCCAGGACATTTTCTAAGAGCACAAATTTCATCTCGTTTGTCCTAGGAGAAAGTTGGATGTGGGCTAGCAAGAACTGAAATGCAGCAGTGGAATTGGGGGAAAAATGTCTTTGAGCACAGGCCTAAGTAGGTCACCCTAGGTTTTGGGTTTTGTTGGTGATACGGGAGAGTGGACTATCTAGTCATGGGTTATAAAGCCTTTCTGGGCAAGAGAATTAGGTCCTATTGCCCTAAGCCATCCATTGTATGCAGTGAACGAACTTCTCCATGCATCTAGAATGCACTGACTAGATGCATCCTTGGGAAAGTTGAGATAATGGCCATTCAAACCACTTTATATAGTCTGTGGTTCACCAGACTGTAAGGGGAACCCCAGTTAAGAAGGACTGTCCAGAAGGATGATGACTTAATATCAAGGAATAGAGATGATGCAGTCCAAAAGGACAGACACCTGTAGCCAGAAGATCCTGGTTGGAGACCCAGTTGCAGCATTGTATGACATGAACTTCTCTGAGCCCCAGTTCCCGTATCTGTTAACTAGAATAATTACACCACTGACCTCATCAGGTATGTTCCAAATGAGATAACATTTCTAAAAGTGATTTGTAATCCATCCCACATGGTACAGATGTGAGCATCTTCTGTGAACTAGAAGAAATCTCTGTGGTTAAGCCTGACTCTCAAGGCAAGTGTTTTAATGATAAGGAAGTATTCACACATCTTTTTTTTCTCCTCTCCCACCTTACAAGTCACACACATACTCATATTTACACTCATATTTGTATATAAAACCAGGTATTGAGAGCAAACCATGACAGACTGACCTCCTCTGTCATTCAGAGAAGTACCAGGAATGGAGGGTGCAAGTTTACTTGGCTGTCTTGGGAGGGGTGGCCCATTAAGGAGCAGTAAGTGTGTCAGCAGGCAAGAGAGGGGAGGGATTGTGTATTGCAAAGGGACATCGCAAAAAGTCAAGGCCACCAGACAAAGTTGACAAGTTGTATCCTACACAAGTGTACTCAGCCAAGGGTGTGAGGGGACACTGAAAACTGTCCGCTTTCCTCTTGCCAAGCCACATGCTCTGACTTAGGGCCAAATCCTTCCACAGTGGGAAAGGGGGGCTGCCTTTTTCTCTGAGCAAAGGTGCCACCTGTTAACCAAGCCTTATCTTTGAGGTGGTGTGATTCATTCAGCGGCTTAGCAGGAAGAGGAAGGCCATTTTTCTTTCTTTTTATTTTGCAAAAAATGAGCCATAGCCCTGACAAAAGGCACAAATAAACATAAAAGAGAGACAGCTGGACAGAGACAGTGGGACAGCAAAACTCCCAAGAGTTAATTATGCATATCTCTTCTCAAATCCATGTTCAGTGACCAAATACTAGTTAGAAATCAGCATGGTGGTATTTTTTTAAATTAATTAATTAATATTTTATTTTGTTAAATGTTTACTGATTTTAGAGAAGAAGGGAGAGAGAGAGCACATGAGAGAGACAGACAGAGAGAAATACCGAATGGCTGCCTCTCATTCACGCCCTGACTGGGGATTGAACCTGCAACCTAGGTATGTGCCTGGACTGGGAATTGAACTCTCAATCTTTTGGTGTAGAGGACGAGGTTCCACCCAACTGGGCCACAGTGGCCAAAGCGGAGTGGTGGAAGTTTTTATAGCATGGAAACAGACGAGGCTACAAATCAGGGCTTCCCCTCCTACCCTTTGGAGAGCTGGTTGTTAAATGTTTACGACCACTGGATTAAAAGCAAGCTGTAAGAGGAAGATGAGGTCTGAAATTTATTAAGCACCTTTAGTGGGATCCTTGACACCCATGCAACCTTGTGACATAATTATTACCCAACTTTGTAGCCTAAGTAGCTGAGTCTTAAAGAAGTTCAAGTATCTGCTCAAGTTTCCACCCAGCGAGAAAAGAGGCAGAGCTTGGACTCAAACCCAGCTTTGTCTGGCCGACTGCAAAGCCTGGGGTCTCTCCACCACCCTACGCAGTTCTGCTCACATCCAAAGTCTGTGGTTCTGAGATAGCTCACCGACAGCACTTGCTTGTCACATTAATTCTCCTTAGCATTTTTATTTCCCCCAGTGACATTCAGGCATTTTTAAAGGCCACTGCAGCACTTTTAGCACATTTATCAGCCTTGCTCCCAAGGCTCCCAAGTCAGCCTCCCCATTAAGATCCTTCTTCAAAGAAACCATCCCAGAGGCAAGCGAGTCGGAGTTCAGTAACCAGTCTGCCTTTTCTGACACGGGGAAAATATATTACCGCACCCGGGTGACTACAATGTTTAGAGCAGCTTTGAAAGAGTATTGTATCAATTATATTATCCCTCTGGGAGTCTTATTAACATTAAAACGTCTTATGAGACTAGCTAAAGACTTGAACAAAGAAAACCTCTCCTACAAAGGCTTCCTCATATTTTATAGTTGTTAAGGAACAAAAAGAAAATCCACCTTGTCTCTCCCTTTGCACATGGCATTAAGACAGATGATTCTTCTTGGACGACTTTAAGCAAATTATCTTAGCAAACAAGGGCCCATCTCAGAATAAATTACTCCGGACTGAAAGCAATTCTGTGTAGGAGGTGATGTAGAGTCAGCATGGACTGCAATCGTGCATAACGGGGTGAGAATTCGGGCTCTCCTGCTTACAATATCAACAAAACAACGATAGCTATAATTTGCTGAGCAGCTATTAGGGGTCAGGGGCTTTAGATAATCTATTTTGCTTAGTTCTTACATTTAGCATTCAACGTGGATATTTTTCTCACTTTAAAACTGGGGAAACCAAGGCTAAAAAGAGGCTAAGTAAACTCAGCCAACTCAGGTAGTGTGGCAGGCAGCTTCTAAAATGACTGCGGTGGCTTCCACCTCCTGGTATTCACACCCTGTATAACGTCCTCCCTTGATGTGTGGGCTGGATCCAGTGACTTGCTATTGGTACTAGAATATAGGAAATAAGATTGGCTGTCACTTCCAAGTTATAAAAGATTGGCTTCCATCTTGTTTGTGCTCCCTCTTTCTCTGGCTTACTTGATGGAGCCATGCAACCTGTCTTACAGAGAAAGACCCATGTGGCAAGGAACCAAGGGCAGCCTCTGGCCCACAGCCAGGTCCTCAGTCCAGCATCCACCTCCACTGCCCCACAAAACTCTAAATGCTACCGACAGCTATTGAAAGAGCTTGGAAGTGCATCTCTCCTCAGCTGAACCTTGAAATGACTGTGGCCCTGGTCCACACCCTGATTACAGTCTTGTGAGAGACCCTGAGCCAGAAGACTCAGCTACACCCTGCCTGGATTCCTGACCCACAAATGCTGTGAGCTAATAAAGGTGTGTTATTTTAAGCTGCTACATTTTGGGGTGATTTGTTATGCAGCAATAGATAACTATTCCTTCCTCTGGGATAACTAAAAGCCACATGACCTTTGGCAAGGTACTAAAAACCTCTGAAACTCACTATATACATGAGTAAAATAGAGATGATGCCCGTGCCACAGTGCACAGAGCAGCTTAAATGAGAGAATGCACTTAATGTCTTTGGCTTATATGTCAGTTGAAATATGAAAGAGGAGAAAACAAGGCAAGTTTAGCAGAGGAGAGCACCTTAAAAATTCCAGGCAGTGTATAATGGTGGGGAGCCTGAACAATAGCTGCAGTACAGGCTTTGCAGACCAGCATCTTGGGAAGCATGGCAGTGACGTCACCTTAGTCCAGCCATGTCCTATTTCTGATCCTGCTTCTCATGGGTACAATAATAACAACGCATACTTCACGGGAGTGTTCTGAGGATTAAATGAGATCATGTTTGTGGAATAACTGGAGCAGGACCCGACATATAATCGACAGTAGAGTCTAGACAGTTTTACATTATTTTTCTAGTCCGTATCATTTTAACTAATGATGATGGCATTTCAGGGACCTGTTTACAGGTAAATGAAGAAGAATTTCTGCATCGAGGCCTTTTTAGTAAAACCTCATGGTATTTTGCAGTTTCTCTCCACTCCCTGAAGGCATCAGTCAAGTCCAAATGCCCACATTTTGGTCCTCCATCACAGTTTCTTGTCCCTTTCCTATTTGTCAGGTCCTATAGCAGGCCTTCTCCACCAGCAGTTATGCTCAAAAAGAATAATTAAAAAAGAGAAAACTGCCATCTAAGATACGTGCTTGATTTTCTGTTCAGAAATTCTTCTGAGTGATTCGGCTTCAGTCATCTGGTCTACTCAAATATCTACAGCCATTAATGATGCCTCCGTAGAAAACATGTAAGGCAAATAGTAGGCACTCACAACGGCCTACTTATCTGCAAGAGTACCAGCAGAGTTCATATCTATCCTGTTTATTTTCATGCCCCCAGTGTCTAGCAAGCACAGGGCCTGGCTTAGACTAGCTAATTCGTATTTGCCAAATTAATGAAAGAAACTTCCTGATTTTTAGTTACTGTCTTCTTTAATGTCCTGGTAAATCTGGTTGAAAAACACAGGAATCTCTGCCCCATATACAGACTCGGTATCCACTTAGTTTCCTATGAAAACGAAATAAAGGAAGACAAAAAAGTGAACGACAATAATAGCAACGATGTGTATTTTGTTGAGCTAAGTGTGAGGGTTACTTAGACACTAAGCCAGGCAGGACTGTGACAGCCGAGACGCATTTCTGCAGCCACAAAGGACTGTCTCACTCAAGGCATGTGTGCCTACTCGCCCTCTTTTCAAATCCCGTGGACGATTTGGTCATATCATTAATCTGAAACTAACAGCCCTATGAATTTATACAAGTCACTACACCTCTCTAGTCTCAAGGAAGTCGATGAGAAAAATCATTGATACTGAATTGTTCATACAACCCATAATTTCCATCAGACTAGTCATCAAAACAAACAAGTATGTAAACCCAAACAATTTAAAACAGATGATCTAGATATGGTTATTTTATAAAGGTCACACTTTCACTTATTCCCCCTTTGTACGCATTTGTTTTGTGGGACTAGAGTGCTCAGGAGTTAAAGAAAGAAAAGGTTTATTCAGTTAGAAAAAACAGCAAGATGTGAACCACATTTTAGAATTAGAAACAGCAGTGGTAAAGTAAGAAAAAACCCACTGAATCTAAAATTTAAAATGTGTGTGTGTGTGTATAATGTATGTGCACACATGTGCTCATCCTTGGCCTCCTCTGATTGGCTGAGTAAATCCTAACAAATCACTTCACCTCTTTGAGCCTCAATTTTGTTTTCTGTAAAATGGACAAAATCATTCTGACCTCATTCTGGCCCTGTTGTGAGGTTTAAAGAAAACGCTGCACAGCAAAGTACCCAGCATGGTCCCAGGCAGCTAGCAGACATGCATTAAACGTCTGTTGAATGTCAATATAAATTGGAACAGCTAGCCTCAAATTAGTCTAGTTAGAAAATAATTATATATCAAACCTTTGAATTGTTAATGATGAAAATAAAAATATATTTTTTTCTTCTCTACTCCATTTTCTACTTAACATCAGATACCCAACACAATTAAGGGCCAGAACTCTGTGAACATTACTCCTCTAGAAACAAGAGCTAGATTTCTAATAATAATAATAATAATAATAATAAAAACAGTTATTGCATTCAAAATATTCATGTCATTTAAATTAAACTCCAGTTATGTGGATTTTGCTTAAGACATATTAAATGCATATGTATTAAATGCAGAACACTCCAAGAGCAATTTTAACTTTTCAGAATATTCTTATGTTCTCCATTTTTGGACCTCTTAGCGTTAGCACACTCAGATAAATGACGTTTTATAACAATTTTCACAGGTCCTTCTGCCTACTGTTTTTCATCCCCAAAGAGAAGTTGATCCATATTTCATAGAAGACAGGGCAGCTGTGGGCTTTAGAGGTGACCTGGTGTTCCTGGGCCCTGCCAGAGCCAAGTGTTTCCTGGGAGTTCCCCTGCCCTGGCAACTCGTGCACACCTGCTGTGCCACGTGGGTCTGTCTAGGACTCTACTCTTCTCTCTTGTCATGATTTGCTTGACCCAATGGTTTTAATGGCCTCTTATGTGCTTATGTATTCCAAATCACCATCCCAGCTGTTATTCCTCAGGCACTTCCTGTGCGGGGATATGACAGACAATTATGCCACGTCCCATCATGTACGAAACCAACATAGCTTATCCTTTTCTTCACAAACCCCGGTCCCCTTTCTCCAAGAATTTCACCACCATCCACCCAGGGAACATGAGTCAGAAACCTGGGAGTATACTTAAACTCACCGTTCACCCTCCCCACCTCCCAAACCCAAGGCTTACTGATTTTATCTTTTAAATCTTCATGAACTAGACCCATCCTCTCCCTCTCTACTGTTATTGTCTTGCTTCAGGCTCTCATCCCCTGTTGCGGTATTTTCCTAAAAAGTCTTCTTCCCTCTAGGCTTGCCCTGCTCCAATCCATTCTCCACATGGCAGCCATAGCGAGACATGTGTATATATTCTCACCTGAGGACATTTTTCATTGCTTGTTGAAAGAGAAAGAGAAAGGGAGAGAGAGAAACATGAATAGCAGAAAGAAGTGTCAATTGGTTCCCTCTTTTAGGCACCCAAATGGGGATAGTTCACACCCAGACTAGGGATTGTATGTGCCCAGATCGGGAACGGAATCCACAACCTAGGCGCAGGCCCAGACCTTCTGTGGGAAACTGACCCACAAACTTTTGGTTATGGGATGATGCTCCAATCAACTGAGCCACACCAGCCGGAGCCATAGTGATATTCTTAAAAGGAAGTCTGACCATGTCCCCCTGCTACCTACAATCACTCCACATTACCTCTGAGGTAAGGCTCTGTAACTTAGCATCTTGTATCTTATATGTATTCCTACTAGATTCTCCAGCCCTTAGCTTTGACCACTCTCCTTATTACAATAATTCTGGAGTAATACTAAACTCCTTAGAATAGCTTTCTCTACAATTTTTACTACTTCACAATCATGTGCTATTTTGTCTCAAGGTCCTTCACCTAGAATATTTTTTCTACTTTAGTACTCCTTCAAGACTCAACTCAAGATTTGCTTCCTTCAGGAATCTTTCAATGAATCTGCAGGCTCCTGCAATATCACATGACCACCTTCATTCTGGAACTAGTTAGTAAGAACTAACTTTCCTTCTGCACCAGTCTGAGATCCTTTTCAGAGCAGAAAACTAAGCAGCATGTGACCTTTAAGAATATGGGCTTGGAATTCAGAACTGCGGGGTTGAAATCCTGTCTCTCCTAGTTGCCAGTTTACAAGCTACCTAGACTATTTGACCCCAGTTTCTTTTTCTTTTCAGAGCTGATAATAACACTAAACTCAATTAATGATTATCAAAATTAAATGAGCTGAGATCTAAAGAATAAGAAGGAGGTGGCCATGCAAAGACTTGGAGAATGCACCTTAAAGGGAGAGAGAATAGCAAGTACCAAGGCACAGCTAATGAAACACTGGGAACTGAATAATTTACAGCCAAGAGTCCCCTCCCTCCTCTAGCATCACTCTGTGAAATTCCTAGAATTAACACGTGGTGCTTTGCAGACTCTTACTAGCTAGGATCTGCTTCATTTCTCTCGCCCCATTTGGATCCTTTCCAGACTGTACTATCACACTTAAACCTTGGGTGAAACTTTGAAGCCCTCAGACGTGAAGAGAGGTCCACATTGGCAGGGCCCAAGGGATGAACATAAATGTAGAGTGCAGCACTCTGGTAAGAGAAGCTCCATGGTGCGCCTCTGATGACCACTGCAAAACACAGACATTCCGGGAATGTGGACTTCTTGTCAAATTTGACAGCGGGTTTATTTCAACATGAGATGCTTTTGCCAAATGAACAGAGACTCAAAGATCGCACTGGTTTTAAAAATGATTTTTGCTTCATAGCAGAGAAATAAAATGATTTATGAGTTTGTCAGGGAACGGATGTTGCCTTTTGGAAAAAAAAAATCCTCCCCTTTCCAAAGTGTCATGAATTGCAAATGAACCAACGGGTGATGTGTATGTGTATGTGTGTACGTGTGTACGCACACATGTATTTTAGTGCTTGTCCTCTCTCTTCTTGCCTCTGTGGTTTGGAAGCCAACTCCACTGTGTGCCTTCACTGATGCTGCAAGCGAATTGTAATTATAATGTTGAACAGTCATTTCCAAGACAAACCAAATCTGTGTTCCATTAAAGTCATGGAATAGTTAAACATTATTTTTTTTATTCCTGACCATAATAAAAAACACGTTCCCATTCCATCTGATGCTCCAGAAGTCAGAGGGTTCTACATGGTCCCTTCCATGATATTTGGAAATAGATTCTAATAGTGTCCCAGGCATAGCAGCAGGAGGTCAATTTAACTCATGGTATATCGTGCTCACTGTGGTTTGGACAGTGCTTCATGGAAGTCCTGAAATGGTAATTGATTTCCTCCCTGAGATGGTAAGCCCTCCTGCCAACTACTGAGTGTGTTCCTTCAGTGTGGAATCACAGACATGAGAGCCATACCTTCTATGGAGCTAGAGATGGGGAAATGCCGCTCTTTGGGAGTTCTCTCAAAGAAAAAGAAAATAACGCTTGAGTTTTTCTTGTCATCAGTTTGCAATAATCATTCTGATGATGATTTTTGTGAAAGTGTCTCTAAAAGAAACTCTTCCTCTGTAATTCATCAGTTATTGTATCCCAATGCCCTAAATTTGTGCATTAAGGGCATATTTTAATGAGAAAGTAACTCCTTAAAGAATATTTGGCCCTGACCAGTGTGACTTGGTTGAGTACTGATCTGCAAAACAAAATGTCGCCAGTTTGATTTCTGGTCAGGGCACATGCGTGGAGTGTGGGTTCAGTCCCTGGTTGGGGTGTGTTTGAGAGGTAACTGATCTATAATTCTCTTGCACATTGATGTTTCTCTCTCTCTCCTTCTCCCCTCTTTCCCCTCTCTAATAACTAGGTAAGTAAGTAAATAAATAATCTTTAAAAGAAAAAGAACATTTGGATTAAAAAAGTGTTCCAACCTCCACCAGCAGACACCTGCCACCTATAGTAATTGAAAAACAATAAAGTAATTAAAAAAAAAAGAAAGTCTAGCTTATGTGCACTTTCTGCATTCTCTTCCACGTTTTGCAACCCTGTTGAAAATTACCAATGGATTTAAAACTTCAATTTAGAAAAACTATAATCTTTATACCAGTTTGTCACTCAGCAGATTCTTGTTATACCTCTAGAGTGGGGGATCCTGCTCTGTTTCGGCTTTTGAAGATTTCCCTAATTTTCTAACAAGCTCAACTGTGCATTTAAACAGTGGGTTTCAAATTCTGAGTGACTCACATAAACATATACATTTTATATTGCAATCTAGTACACACACAAACTTACAGTTCATGAAACAACATTTACCCTTACTGCCTAGAGTACACTCTAGTATTTTTTTTCTATCCTATCCTATCCTATCCTATCCTATCCTATCCTATCCTATCCCATACCATGTTTAAAATGCTAGTCACAATCCAGTGAATTGATGAGCCTGGGCCTGCAGCTTCAAAACCACTTATTTATCAGTTTAAAGGGATGTTTCTTCCTCCACCCCGCCTCCTCCAATATTTTAACCAGCAGTTTCATGGATCTTGTAGCATACAGGTCTTCAGGGTATCTAAGTTACCATGCTGACTCTTAACATTGACAAGGCTCTTTATCCTCATCTCTAAAATGAGAATAGACATAAATAGTATTGATAAACACGAGTATTGTCAGGAGTAAATGAGATCATGTACATAAAGCACTTACCTCAGCCTCTGGCACACAGAATGTTCCCCCCAAATGGCAATGAATCCCTATGGCAGATCTCTAATCTCACCCTGTTGACCCACAACAAATATCTCTAGATATGATCAAAAGAGAGAAAAATTAGAATAAGTCTTCTAGTTCTCCAATTGATTGTTTGTTTACACTGATCAATACACTTAACTATTTTGTACTCCATATGGGGAATGAGCCTATCGTGACCAAAAACCACGGAGTTCCCTTCACCATTCTAAATAATGTCTATCACATCTTCCCATAGAATAATTGAATTACACAGTATAGCCTGAGAGAAGTTTGACCGGTTATTTATTAAAGGGTTCTAATAAATAGCCAAAAGTTATTTTGAGTGGGCCTTGGCAGAACATCTCTTGTCTCTGTCTCTCTTCCTCTTTCTGATTACCATCTTTCCCTTCATGGCCTTCTTTATGTATTGCTTTTGTCCACCCCCTTTTCTTAGAATGTGATGAAATGGTCCCAAACTCTATTGTTCCTTCTTATGTCTTTGAAACTCTGAAGTTCTTTCTTTGGCATCTCGGTTTCTACTGGATGGTGGCTGGGTGTGAGGGATGCTTTCATTCTAGTCTTTGGATGGTTTTCTTCTAATTCTCTGATATCAAATACAACATGTAACTGAGGACAGAGTGCCTTCTGTAAACCACCTGGTCTAGTTGACATGAGCTTCCCATAGTCCTCCTTTAGTGTGGCCATGACTATATTCCTTAAGAAATTATCATCCTGGCCTTAGGATGCTAAAGCTCTCACTGCCCTTTTCCTTTCTGAGGTTCACTGGAAAAGCAGCAACATTAATGAATATGCCTCTCTCTGCCATTAAGATAAATGACATCATACTCAATCTCCCTGTGGCTTCTTGGTGCCACCAGGAAGGGCTGATTTTCTTATCATTACTCCCAAGGCTTTTATGATTTGGCTCCTGCCTAACTTTCTCTCCTTATTTTCTTCCACAATTGTTCTCCTCATATACCATTTATTTTTTCTGTTTCTCTATTTCTGACATAAGGTATGATTTACCATATTCCTAGTTTGCTAGAATTTCTGGTCCCCATGCCTTTGTCAAAGCTGCCCTCTTGCATGGAAAACTTTCCACCCCACTCTACCTATTTCATCTGCTTATTGTTATTTATTCCTCAAAATTCAGCCCATATCTTACCTCTTCCCTCCCTGACTTCCCAGGCTGCATTAGGTCACCCACACCAAGTTATGCACCTTTCTTTACTACAGCATTTACCAAATAGTATAATAACAAGCTGTTTCTCCCAGTACCATAAACTCCTTTTCATTTGTAAATTCTCAGAAATGAAGAACAGGTATTTAGTGAGTATTGGTTGGCAATTAGTTAACTTACTAATTAATCTCAAGTCCAGCCTCTTGTGTGCCTTTCAAAGATGATTCACTTGAATTGTCTAGATCCACAGAAAAGGAATGTCCCTTTCCTCCACCCCATAAAACTTTCCTGGTCTTCCTTTGGCTACGAGTGAGGCTCCTGTCCTAACAGGAGAGAATTCTTTCAGTGACATTCTGGGTTGCTTCAGTGTGGTTTGAATGTGAATGGATATGGTTGTGTGCATGTATGTTTGACACTGCAACTTGAATGAGCATTTCATTTTTTAAAAAAAAAATTCTCTTTTTTCTACTGTTATTGTTGACACTATTATAGATGTACCCATTCCCCCCTCCTTTACCTACCTCCACCCAGTCCCCACACCCCCTTCCCTCTCGCCATCACCACACTATTGTCTGTGAGTTATGTATACATTATCTTCTTTCTTCTTCACCTCCTTTCAACCAGGGCCTTCCCACTCCCCTCCACCCTCTGACGGCTGTCAATCTGCTCCATGTATCCCTGCTATTTGCTTTTAGAGTCGTCAGTCTGAGCCCTTGTCCAACAAGTCAGCTTATCATCTCCTGAATTATTTATCAACATTTGAGGCAAAGGAATGTGGTCCAGATGGGATTTCCATCTAGTGAGAAAAGTGCTTCTTCAAGAACTAGACCAGAGTTCCAAAACTGGGACCCGTGAAGGATGCAGAATTCTTCAGCTGTCAAGGAGGTCGGCTCACTATCAGTCATCAGGTGGGGTCAGACTCACAGACCACACATCCATTTACCAGTCATTGGGTGTGCTGCAAGGGCAGTCAGACACAGGCCTTACCATCAAAGAACTTAAAGTCTATTGAAGCAAAGACCAGTAAATAGATGATTAGGATGTAGTGTGAATATATACATATATATATATGACAGAATAGAGAGTCAGTGACAAAGAATGTAAGGATAATAGAATTCAGCAGGTCAATAAAGAAGTAAATATTTTTCCAGATAAATCATATGAAAACTGATTTGGGAATACTCAAAGTTGATGAGGACCAAGACTGATCAGTGAGGATGCTGAGCAGGTTGTAAAGGAATTCAGCATAAAGGCTGAGAGTCGAGAGAAGAGACTGCCACTTGGGAGACTTCCTTGTTCACACTACAGGCTGCACGTTGCAGCAGGGTAAAGGGTACTAAGCAGAATCCAACCCCAGGATTTTGGAGCAGTAGCTAGAAACCATTCCCTATTACTTTATATCCCCTTGCCTTCCTACTTTCACCATGGGAAGTGGCAAACAGGGTGGTGAACACAGATGACTTCCAAAATTGCTAACACCTAGTCACTATAATAAGACCCCTGTCCACCCTATCTGACTTTAGGACCTATTTTGCAGTGATTAAGGGGAAATTTTCCAAAGCAGACAAATCAAGATGCGATGATCTATGGCTCTTGATAGACCTGACTCTGTCCAGCAATTATCCTAAAATTGTCATTGATCTTACTATTATCTCCTAAAGGGTCCCTAAATCTGGCTTAGTACAGCTTGGATCTGAGGCCCTCTCTGGTTTCTTTCTTCTTTGATAGGTGGCTTTCTCTTGTGATCATTTATATGGTGACTTCAACATTGAGTTACAGGTAACCTGAGCTGAGTGCAACCCCTCACTGCACATAGGTGGGACCTTAAGCCCAAAGAAAGTTAGTAGAGAGGGACTTCACTAAGACCACACAGTTAGGGGCAGGCTTAGCCCTCCCAATTACGTTGCCTTGTCTCTTGAAGCTAAGTTTTCATTTCAGATCTAGTCTACCATCTTTAACATCCCTGCCTCAAAGATGGCAGGACAGAGACTGGGAGAGGGCCTACTGCCTTGCTGATGATCACACAGATACTATATAATAAAAGGAACCCTTTAAACCAGGAATGTTCAATTCTGCTATTTTTTTCTCTCTGCCATTATATTGGGAAAACCTAGGGAGAACAAATCAATGCTAAGAATCACTCATGTCTGCTGAGGGAAACTCATGTCTCAAGTATGTTGAACTGTCCTCAGATGTCGAGGAGAGTGTATGTTGATGTGTCACCCTTTAAACATGATTTGTAGCAAACTTTCTCCTCAAGAAAATAGGCATAGATCCACGGAGATTTTTGTCTTGTCCATTCTTCAAGATGTTCTGCGTGGCTGGAGTGGCTCAGAGGAATGAAGTACTTGGACTGCTGTGTGACTTACGCTGCCTGAACTGCAGTCACTGCTTGATTGTTCACATGGCTGGAACATATTTCTACCATTTTGACAGTTGCCGGATTGAAATGACCCAATGACAAGCAGTACTTTTGCTTCTCTAACTGGCACAGCATGGAGCAGGGGGGTTCCATTAGTCATTAAATGGCTACAACAGGTGGCCTCTGTTGACAGAGTCATGAGGCAGGGACATAATAGAATCCTATCTGAATGGTGACAATTCGTAGGAAGGCATAGACTGCTATCATTGATAAACTCTGGGTACCAGTGAACTATTTAATGCAATATCTGAATAAGAAGAAACTTGGAAGTTCATCTAACCCTAAACTCATTTTAAAGTTGAAGGGGACTTAGGGCTGAAGAGTCTTCCCTCAGGTTATAAAGAACAGATAGAATTTAGAACTTCTCTGACCCAAAATCTGGGTCTCTGGTTCAAGCATCTGTATGGGCTAAGTAGGGTCTCAGTTACAAAGAAGTAACTGAGGCAACAATCTCACAAACTGCTTTCACAGGGCTTACAAACAGTTCTCCTGGCTCAGATATGCAAACACTGTTGACTGTCTATGTCAGCTGCCATACTCTATTTCTTCTTGGCTAACAAAACTCTGAATTTATTCATGTGGTCATGTGGACAGGCCCAGATAATCAATCATGATTGATGTGAACCCTTCGGAACAATCCCATTTCCTTCCATCAGTGATTTACTCAGACAGAGTTCAGCAGTAAACCCAGTTCTAGACAATGAGACATAAGGAGCAGACACTGGGGAGCTCATGACACTGAGAGCTGCAGCAGCCACCTTGTGACCATGAGGGCAGACATGCATACAAACAAAGGATGGTAGCAAGAAAGGACCAGAGGACCTAAAATCCATGATCACACTGTTTAGCTGGCAACTAAACTTGGGTCCTCACACCTCTGGACAGCATGCTAATCAACAGCACATGGCCTTACTATTTAAGCCATTCATGCTGTTACTTGCAGCTGCCCTTCTTTTAAAGATATATTAAGAAAACTTTCAATCATGCTTGAAATTTTGAAAAATAATTTATTCCTTAATGGAACAGTGTGCTCTTCAAAAGCAGAAACTGCTAGGTCTGGCATCCTTGTATTCTCAAGGCCCAGAACAGGATCTCTGCTTGTGTGCATGTGCTGTAAAGGGATGAAGCATGTATACATATACACCTACATAGACAAGCAAACTGCAGGGTAAAATTCAGACAGGTGTGAGTAGACTCAAAAATTAGCATTTGTTGACAACTAACAAGGCAGACCATATTCTAGCGGCTTTTCCAGTCCTTGAGGTACCAAGGCCAGGATGGTGTGAGCTGTATACCCTGGGTGCAGCCAATGAGGGGTGCCATATCCACAAAGGATTTAAAGACAGTACTGAAAACAGGCTGAAAAGTCTGTCTGCTCTTTATTATCGCCATGAGCCAGAAATTCTAAACAATGTCTGTGATAAAATACTGCCCTCTGAGAAAAATCTTTTGTTAGTCTAAATTCTAAACAACTGTTGTGGTTCCAATTGAGTTTTAATAATATAAATGTAAGCTTTAAATTAACACTTTTTGTTACTTATCCTTTAGTAAACATTGTATTTCCTACACAGAACTTAATTCAGAGAATTCGCAGTTACATAGGCAGCTCCCAACATGCATAGCACCAGCTACGGCCTGTCGTGTTGAGCCTGTTTGGAATCACCCTAGCTCATGCCAAGTGCAGTTCACATCCCTAGCACTATGGTATCACCTATCCCTGTATTTAAATGGGTGATGCTGTATGCATATCAACAGCATAGTGATTGAAAGGATGAAGAAACAGACCTAGAGTTATGTCATTTCTAACATTCTGGGTGACTACTGGAAAAATTAATTTGTATTTAAAATTTATGGTGAAAAAAGTCAATTTTGTATGGTTTATTTCAGCATAAATAAAATGTGAATTTTGTTTAACAAATTTAAAACAGAGTGAAGGTACAAGGTATTATGTTTTTGGCTGATCAGTGCAAATTTTAGTTCATAAATAAAATATTGTTCTGAATTTTAAATTTTTCTGCTGTGAATTTTTAGATGAGGTTAACTGGGCACCAGAAACACTATTCACAAATAGCCAGACTCAGCCTCATCAATGTACCTTAAAACACCATGCTTTAAAATTAATCCTTGAAGTTCTGCACGTAGAAATCATGGAAAAGTTCATTGACTCTACAAGAAGATGTAAGGGAATGGTTATTTCCCTTAAAAATTGATTCAAATTTCAAATGAAA